>PITA01003599.1:0-26254 GCA_004023965.1 Spilogale gracilis
GTCATCTTTTTATAAGAGTACTTAATTTTCTGAGGTAGTTAAGAATTCTTTGGTCCAGAGGAAAATGTAAAAACAAAGAATCATATGCACCAAGGGTCCTGGATTCTAAGTTTTGGTTCTTCCGCTTACTGAAGATATAAACAAATCACCTACACTCTTGTGAACCAGTTTTCATGATACCCATCCAACTGGTAAATTCAAAGTGTGTAAGAAAAGTACTTTGAAAAGTTAAAGTAACACACAAAAGGATAGTTAGTATTGATGATATACAACTATAAAGTAATATGGAGGTAACTTTGTTGGATAGGATTATATTTGATGTTATATAATTGAAGTATTATTGTGAGCATGAATTGAATTGATTGGGAATCATCTGTAAAATGGTAATTTGTGAAGTAATTAGCCAGAATAAATCTTTCTTCTTTAACCGACATCCCTCGTTTCTTTTAAAGTCTTCCCTTTAAATTTCTATAACTTCTCATATTTTAATTTCTCTCTCATTTCAAATATTATCAGTTTCAAAATAGCAAAGGTTTAAAAGTGTGAGTTAATCTTTAATTGATTGTATCTAGACTAGAAATGAACTAACTGGATCTTAGATGTAAATCAACCAATCAGAGCTACATGTTTTCAGTATTAGATGTAACTATATTTCAGAACACGGAAAGGAAACTGCCAAGTTTCCAAATGCTGACAGTTTATTGCTTTAGTTTCAATTAACTATTTTTGCCTTACATGTAGAAGTAATTTACAACTGGAGAGGATGTTCTGGATTATCTAAGATAATTCATTTTGTACATGAGAAAACTAAGGATCCCTTTTCCATATTATTCTATTGTATAATTGTTCACTATTGTAAGCCATCTCAAATCCCTTTGAAAGCAGGTGAACAAAATTCCTAAATAAACAAAAACCTACAACAAACTGAACTCCCTCCCCCGCCATTAAGTAATTTTTCTGCCTGTGGCCTGGAAGAATTCTGACTCACCAGCCAGTTTTCATTATGCCATGTCACTTCAGATTAAGAAAAATACTTTTCCCTAGGGTTGAATAAAATCATTTAGGAGAAGCACACCTAAATCAACATAAGGGATTTGAACAAAATTCACACATGGCCTTTTGGAAAAAAGCTGGAAATATTCAGGTAATCTGAAAATTATTTACTTTTACACTCTGTAAAACTCTGCTTTTATAATAGTTCCTGCAAAATGCAAACACTGTGAAACTACTTTAGAAAACAAGGCAAGTTGCATAAATTCCAAAGAGCATGCATATTATGAAGGTAGAGGAGTTGGGATGGGGGTTTTCCAAATGTGCTGCTGATTCCCAATGACCATTATGATTGGGTGAGGAATGTGCCGTCAGACCCTAAGCAGCCCTGCCAAGACCCCAGGAAGGTCTATGATGTATCCAGAGAACACATCATCTCTCCCTGTGACTTCCATAAATGCAAAGAATTCAGACGGAGGCAGGAGGCTGGCAGTATGAGGACATTCCCATGACACCACGTACCTGAATTCTGTGCAGGACATGGTTGGCAAGGTTCCCCAAATGCATACTCAGTGTTGGCACAACAGCATTCAGATTTAGTAACGGCACCAAACAACGGTTTGACACACTGGCCTCTCTTGTATCCGCCATAGCAGGTGCTCCGCATGTGTGTGTCTAAAGAAGGAGAGGCATCTGTCATCACACTGTCACTTCCAACAGATGAGAACTCCCCAGGTCAGAGTTGAAGCTGGCTTTATTTAGCCACTACCCCTGTTCTAACTCACAGAAGATGCCTCTGGTCTTAGCTTCCAACAGAAAAAGACAAACAGAACAAACTACATTCAGGAACTGGAAATAATTGCCAGAGACTTTCAGTTTTCTAGAGACTACCGTAGTTTATCGAACTGTGAGATTCTTTAGGTGTTGAGATCCTATCTCATTCATTTTTGTCTTCCCCAGACCTGTACAGAGCAGGCACTCACTACAAGTTAAATGAATGACGGAAGAGCCGGTGACTCTCACCCTATAATAAATAAGACCTTTCTTAAGAAGTGTGGCCTACCTCAAAATAAACATACAATTATTGAATGTTTGAATTCGGTATACTTTCAAAAAGGGGGAAGTTTAATCTATAAAACGTTCACTATACGAGTCTGTAGACACTGGTCTACTAAGTAGTATTATCTTTATCACCAGGGAGGGGGTTCCAACTATGCCTAACTCAAAGGTTTATTGACCACTTTTCTTAAAAATAATTTGGATAAAATTAATATCCATTTCTCAATAAATTTCAAACTTCTTATGAAGCCACATAAAAATATTACATAAAATTCTTAATCATCTATATCCTTCTTTGCATTCTATACTTCCCTTTGGACATTTAATTCCTATGTTCACTATGGAATAAAGAGCATGTATAGGTCAACTTCAAAGACCATTATCAACAAAGGAGATTTGGAGAAAACTGAGGACATCTACATGATTAGAAAAGAAAAGGGGGAAGGAGGTAGGGATTCCCCTGGTTTTCACTTATCTAAGCTCATCTTTCTATCTCAGGTTAATATCCAATTCATGCAAGAAGAGAACTGATATCGGTTTGTTTCGACAAACACTCTGTCCTGTCTGTTGCAGGAGAGGGCATTTGTTATTGGTGGGATTTATTGGTCCACAAAGGGTGGATCTCTAGCATATGTCTAATCATGTCCTTCTCTTACCAACACACACACGTCCATCCAGGCCCACGGCCAGTCCAGGAAAGCATTCACATCTGTAGGAGCCATCAGTGTTGACACAGCGTCCATTCATGCAAATCCCAGGTGTTTCACACTCATTAATATCTGTGGTGGGGAGAAGCACTTATTAAAAATGGAGGGACATTGATATGAAACCCTGTTTACAATTCCTTTACAACACTTGAAAATGGGGAAGATGGAAAAGAATATGCAACACCAACAATAAAAGCTCAATGAGATGCACTTCATTGTCCTCTGAGAAAAGGGTAGCAAAAATTAATATAAACAATGTGAACTTATTTTTTTTTACCACAGAAAAAGCTATTTCAATCATATTCTCCTGAGATCTTTTTTTTTTCCAAAATAAGAATCACGAAAGCAAAAACACAATTGGAAGAAGGAAAGTGATAGCTAACAGAAAAAGGATCCTGTTGAACATTTCACATGGCAATTCTGACAGGGTTGTCAGAAATCTAGCTTTCTGCAACTTTGACCTGGCCAGGAAGTGTTCCATTTGGCATCCAACACTCAGACTGGTATCCAGTCCAATATCACTCGTGTCTTAGCTCTCTGAGATGACTAGAATGGCATTAAGAGATATAGAACTGAAACCCTGATGGAACACCATAGAAAACAAATGGAAAATGAATATAGAAGATTTTGATGACCATTTCCAGCCAACAACAGCACTGTAAGCAACTGGAACCCAGCAAAGAAATATCTTTAAGGGTGGCGCCTGGGTGGCTCAGTTGGTTAAGTGACTGCCTTTGGCTCAGGTCATGATCCCGGAGACCTGGGATCAAGCCCCACATCAGGCTCCCTGCTCTGCGGGAAGCCTGCTTCTCCCTCTCTCACTCCCCCTGCTTCTGTTCCCTCTCTAGCTGTGTTTCTCTCTGTCACATAAATAAAATCTTTAAAAAAGAAAAAAAATAAATATCTTTAAGTATTACAGATATTTTATAGTATCATATGTGTATACTTAGGGGGGTCTGGTAAAAGACTTTATTGGGCACATAATAATAATAGCAAAGATTTTTTTTTTCCTCTTTAATATGGGGAAGTAGAAACGGTACTAAAACTGTGTTTTGGAAAATGTAAAACACTAAGAAGCAAGTCATTTTATAACAACTCCTCTTATAATATATAACTAGTATATGTAACTATTTCCTTTTTTCTGACCTTAAGAAGGCAAATTGAAACTGAAACACCTCTAGATTTTACTTAGCTTGTGTTATTTGGCACAAGATACATTCGGGTTGTCCAAGATTCTGTGTACAGATTGTATTTTAAAACAGCAGCTATGTTTAAATACAGCTCAAATTGGTTCAGTTACTCAGGCCATCTTTTTGTTCAAGTTGAGACCTACAGTAAAATGGTGACAACTAAAGCCTGCGAAGTGACACAGAGGCTTTTTAATGGGGTCAGAGATACAATATAGATCTAGAGAGCATGATTCAATGTGAGTGGTCAGGGAGGCCATGCTGGTCATTAGATTAGTTAATGGTAGGGATTAAATTAGCACTGTTTATTCTAGCTTTGAACAGTCACATCTTTGTGGTCTCAGAACTAAGTACTTAGGGCTAAGAGGAAAATCTTATCCAATGATGTCAAGAGAGAAGTTACAGAAAAGAAGAAATTCAGCATACAAGAAATTTCTTTTTTCTTTAATCTTAGTCTAATGTGTGTCTTCCATCTATTTCACTGGTTGCAAAGAGTTGCAAAACCTAGTTTCATCTATGAGGTCATAATATCATCTGAAAAAATTACATCAGTATTATCTATTAGTCATACTCAGAGCAGAGAGGGTATGACCTGAGTCACCAGCAGCCTATAGGCACTGAAAGTAATCTCGGCATGCTCTGTGGATAGGCAAGGGGAGCATGTTCTCGCAAAAGGTCTGTGCACAAAGGGGCTTTCACGTTTCCTTCTGTGATTTTGTTTGCAAGCTTAATTCCAAATATTCCAGCAACCATTCCCTTCCCCTTTCTTTTTACTTGAGCAGCACTTAATCTGCACAATTTGGCACTTTGTTGTATTCTGTTTTACACTGTAGAATATTTCCACGTGTTAATCTTGTCTTCCAAACAATAAGCCTCTCCCAGCACAGGTCTCAAAAGTACAGAAACTTATTTCTTAGTTCAAGTTTTAAAAACTCAAATTGAAGACAGATCTGCACAATATTAAGAGCGTTGATGTGAAGGTCATGGAGAATGTAGGTAAACAACTAAGGGACAGCAGTGTTTTTAAGCCTAGAGAAAAACACGTGCCTTGCCAACAGGTTAATAAAAGGATTCTTCCATAGCACCTTTATCAAAACTGTCTACCAGGGGCATCTGGAGAAGAGGTATCATAAGACTTTATTCTGTTTTCTTAATCCTGAATAACTTGACACTCTGCACTTCTCCATCTGATACGATGAGCAGAAGGCTTTGAGTGCAATATATCAGCAGATTTCCTGGACCTGTTTTGGAAACAAGGTTCCTTGAGAAGCATGGTTTCGACTTAGATCTTAGACCCAAGGGGAATAATCTCTCATCTCTGACTACATAAGACAAGAGACACAAGCACAAATTGATCTCAATAACTCTTCTTAGAATTCCAATTTTCAATAGCACAATAAATATCTTCATTTTTGTTTCAATACTTGGAGCAATGTGATTATTTCAAAAGCTACCAAGCTAAACAGTAGCTCTTAGTTAATTTCTTCTGCTTAATTCTATTTCCCATTATGCTTATGTGACTTGATAATGCCTAAGTAAATGATCTATGAAAAACTTCCTGTTTCTCAAGATACCTGGAGGAAATTATGGAGAAGAGTTCACAGCGATAAGCATCTACAATATTCTGTCCAGGTGAAGTTGTAAGAGGTAAATGAGAGCCATCAAAAGACCTAACAACCATTCTTCCCCAAATATGAGGAAGAGGAAGAAGTCAACTTCTTTAAAAAGATGCTCAAATTAGTTGACAGAGCAACTGTTAATTCGGCTTCTCATTCATTTGCTGCATAGCCTTTCAGGCTCCTTAAGAAGAAGCCAAACACCCTTTCTGAAATCAGAGCAGCCTCTTGAGCATAAGCCATAGCTCTCTGGTTGGCTGGACTTAAGCAGGAGGTCTAGCCAGGTGTCCTAAACCAAATCAGGAGACTTTAACTGGGGAGAATCAATAAGAAAAAAGTGGTGGTACCTCTGAGCAATACAGAATGGAAAAAAAAAGCAGGGGTGAGTATGGCTTCGAGTTTTATAGCACAAACCTTTGCAATAACGCCCATCTGATGCCAGCTGAAATCCAGGTTTGCAAATACATTTAAAACTGCCATCTTCATTGATACACATTCCATTAAGGCACATGTTCCTTATGCTGCATTCATCCATGTCTGAAAAATACGAAAAGATACATTCTCTTAGGACCAGAAGAATAAGCTTACAGAGGCCAATCTGAATGAATATAATTCTTTTTCTACACATTTCTTCTGATTGTGTGTGTGTGCGCGTCTGTGTGATTATGGTCTAAGGCTAATTTTCTTCCAAATTATTGCATACAAGGAGAAGAGGGGCCATATAAAATATGTATTCTTAAGTTCTCAATTTTTGACATGTGCATGCAAACTACAGGACTAAATTCATTTTATGACATATTGTATATATGCATGTGTATATAGATATGAAATTCACATATAATCGTTTATATCAAATTTCACACACACACATACACATACACATGTGTATGTGTGTGTATGAAATCTGACTCAGTGGAAGCTACTGGGACCCTTTTTAAAAAAAAAAAAAAAGACAGCAGTATATGAGCCGAAAAATGTGTTAACAGCCTGATGGTTTATGTTTACTTCACTGATATTACTTCTGATACATTGAAAGATAAAAACAAAAGTCAAAACTAAGAAGGATAGAACTTAAGATGTACTTAGGCCACTTTCCAATTCTTTATAAAGTAGAAACCAGAGGACAGTTTGAAGTTTGAAGCAGTTTTAAATAGGGGTAGAAAAATGTATTTTTAAAATTCAAGACTCGCCTATGGAGTATAGCCCTGTTAGATAACCTTTAGGATTCCTTGATCATAGGGTTGTTTCTTTAAATTCATTAATACGCTATTTTATTTGATACTACAGCTGTCTTGGGAGGTACTTGCTCTTCTAGACATGGTGTGTTTTCACTTACAGGCTTTAGTCAGACCAATGTAATTTATGATTTTTTTCTTCTTTTTTTAAACAGGATTCTATCCCAACCGAGAATTCTGGCATTAAGTCTTTGAGTTGAATCATTGAGATAATATTCTGCCAAAAATGTTTCTAAGAACAATTTTGAAATTCTTTTAATGTATGAATAGATTCTTGGGATCTTTCCCAAAGACGTTGGGAGAGACGATAAGAAGCATTCTTCATTTTTTGCTAAAGGTCTAAGAAGTGGAAACTCATCAATAATGGTCATATTTTCAATTCAGGAAAAAAATGGCAGGAGAAAAAGACAAAATGCTTGAAACAGCCCAATTCAAAATGAGGTGATTAATTCAAGAGGCAAGATAGCTGCTTCTCAATGGTCAAAGTCTCAAAAAATTTTACATTTCCAGGTACTCAGCAGTATTTTCCTATTGACAGACACTTTGAAAAGAAGGATTATAAATGTCAAAAGAATATATGGCACATGTCACCTATACCTCAACTAAAAATTTAAAAACCAGAGGCAATTAGGTGTGTCCCATTTTAAAAAAATACAAATTCTGATGGCACAAAATTTAAGAAGTAATGATGTATGGTATGGAAATTTCATCATCACCAGGGATCATTAAAGAACAAGCTCTCCTCATTTATTTCAATGTGATTTGATTTACAGAAATATAATTAAAGGTCTGAATATAGTTGCAAAGTATTTGTGTCTCCTCTGGAACAACATGTGAAATATATTTGCTACTTTGATCTTTCACTGGATGTTTGGCTTGGTCTTGTTAAAAAAATTTTTTTTTTAAAGATTTTCCTTATGTGTTTTTCAGAGAGACAGAGAGCACAAACAGGGGGAGTGCCAGGCAGAGGTCTCGGAGAAGCAGACCCCCCAAATACGCAAGGAGCTGGATGTGGGACTCGATCCCAGGACCCTGGGATCCCAACCTGAGCCGAAGAGAGATGCTTAACTGAATGAGCCACCCAGGAGCCCCTTGTTAAAGACTCTGATATTGAAACTGTGATGGAAGACGGGGATGAACATTATCCTCCCGCCCTGACTGCCATCCTGCTCTCACTCACCTTCACAGTTCTTCCCATCTCGTGTCACGTGAAAGCCTGCGTTACACACGCAGTGAAAACTGCCATCTGTGTTGATGCAGCGCCCATTATTACAGATACGGCCGTTCTGCAAACATTCGTCGATGTCTACAGTTAAAGTTAAAACAGAAGAAATAGCTTTACTTGGTGGATTTACAATTATTTTATTTCTCCCTCCTTCTATCTCCAAAACCATGATGGTAGTCTCGGGATTTAATTACTAAATATTCTTCAACATAATCGTGATATCCAGAAATGTGAGATTTTAGATGACTAGCTAGAGTTGGCAAGACATACGACAGAAGAGTGCCAATATAAGAGCCATTGATCTAACTCTAATTTCCAATAAAACCCTTAGACCTCAATTGTATACACAAAACAGATTCTTCTTCATTTTCCTAGCTGATTTAATGAGCTAGTATATATATCATTATTTATATTAAACTTTGGCTGGCATCTTTCAACACATGCTCAACAAAGGCAGATCTCATAGCTACATCAGAACAATAAAACAAAAATCCTATTAAAAATTTTTAATTCCATCTGAAAACCAGCAATCGCATGAAATGTTTACCTTCTTTATGGCAGTTCGGGTCCAAGTACAGTTTTATTGTTTATATAATCTTGCGTTCTTTTATAACTTCATAAGCAGTCTATCTACCAATAAAATATGGGGGCATTTCTCCTTCTTTCTGTTGTGTTTAATATTACGCCAAAGTAAACAACAGAGCTTGATATGGAAGTGTTAAAAAAAGGACAATAACTCAAATAACCTATATCTGATCTCTCATTTAAAGATCAATGATTAACTTAGACCGGACAACATGGAACCCTGGATTATGTTTCCCCTCAGTTTGTAGGCTAGATACCTGGATGAACACCAAAGAGGAAAAAATACACGCTGCTTTGTCTACATAGCATACAATCTTTGCCAGAGCCTATTCCCCAGAAGACAGAGACCCGGGAACAGGGCAGTCGTGCCTGGAGGCAGAGCTATCTCTGCAGAGCTGAGGTCCATGGGCCTGAGCATAAGCACCTAAAACATCTTCTGGACAAGAATGTGTATTCATGGCACATGGGTTACTGTGTCTGCACGGTGTCTTGTGGTGACCCTCAGACGCACTTTCCTTCTGGGCAGACCCAGCAGTGGTTTCCACACGAGTCATTGGACTAGCAGAGGCAGTCTGGGCTTTTCTTCTGTCTGATCTTTATGCCAACAACCTACGCTCTTTTTCTCTCTCATTTATTTCTTAATCATTGCAAAAAATCTGACTTGCTCCACACTCCAGAAAATAGTAAAAGCCACATGCTCCTGAGCAGAATTTTTTTTTAAAGACTCTATAATCTTTTGAGGCCCAAGGATGAAATAAACAATATAAAGAGTTCAGCATTTTCTCTCCTCACTAATTTCAGAGCCCCATCATTCTGCCTGTTGCCTCGCAAGATAAATGAGAAGCTTGACATTCAAAGTTCTCTACCGTGTTTCTCTCTGTGCCTTTGGCCCCCTTCTCTTCAGCTAAGTACACAGTCTTTCTGTTTTGTGACCATTTCCATCTTCCCCCAAATGCGAATATGTCATCAGCTCCTTATGTTGTAGATAAGCTTAGCACTAGCTCTTAAAGAAGACCGTATCTGAGGCTTTTAGGTAATCCTCAGTCTCCAATAAATTAAGTCCCCGAGTGATAACTCCACCACTCATCTGCACTGGCTCGCCCTAGCCCCAGCTGAGTATGTGCAATGATCCCTTCTACTTGCTTATTTAATAGTGCAGAATTCTAGACATTGGTTTCAGCTTTTTCTCTACTGCTGCAAAATGCCTATTACACCATACATGTTAATTATCATAAACAATAATTATAATATTAACAATGTGCTACACTCAGTTAAACATTCAAACTGTCTATATTTATACTCAGTAAGTTGGCCATTACTGGAAATATTAGCAGGCTAACATACTGTGCTCCAGTTTCCTCTGCTCGACACTGCCATTTATAGGTAATGTACTAAGTGTCCCCACAGCAAGAAATCTCTAAGCCAGACCACATTCAAAGCCTCTGCAACCAGTCACTGAAAAGTAAAAAGTATATGTCTTCAACTCATATGAAGAACTGTCACTAAAAAAAAAAAAAAAAAGGCAAATAAAATTAACCCCAGTCAGTAGCTGACAATTCTTCTTTAAGTGATACAAACCTTTTGACCTTCCCTTGTTTTTTAATTTCAACACAAAATTCTCTCGCTTTTATCTGGCAGTAATTTACTGGGTCAGTGAAATACCTCATTCTGTGCCAAACTTAAACAGATATGGATTATTTGAGCTCCCTGAGGGCTGAAAGTACATCTTACTTATTTCTGTCCCAGAAACTTGGGATATCAGTCCTCTGATAAAAGGCATAGAGGATGATGTAATAAATTAATAAACCTGAAGAGAAAATTTTGTGAGCAAACATTTATAGTAGCGCTTCTCAGACTTTAGTGTACTTATGGATCCCTGAGGGATCTTGTTCAGATCCTGCATGCGATTCGGTAGGTCTGAGGTGGGACCTGAGATTCTGCATTTCCCACCAGCTCCCGGGCGATGTTGCTATGACCACTATGAGTCCTTCTTTCCCCGGCAGACCTTTCCATTAAGAAATTAGTTCAACGCAATTTCACCTGAAACTTTCCTCAGTTTCTGTGTCAGCAAGAAACAACCCACTCCCTGGCTCTCAGATTAAAAATCAAGAGAAGAGCGATGAGGCAAAAAGCAGTTAAAATACGATATTCCCATAGGAACAGGAGCCTCTTTTAAATTGATTTGCATGTCTGCTGGGTTTTATGATGCTGTCCTTCGGAGGGACCAACATCTAAAATTAAGTGCAAAAAAACAACAAGGGCCTATTAGCGGTTATTCAAACTCTATTAAATTCCTTTGAAGCAAACCTCTTCCTTAGCATATATGTCCCCTTCCTTAGCATCCCCTGAGCTAGGACCATACCTCGGCATTCTGTCCTGGTGAGCGTGCTCTGATAGCCCGGTCGGCACTGACAGGTGTACGAACCCTGGTTATTAATACACTCTCCACCGGCACAAGGGTTTTTCTCACATTCATCAACATCTGCAAAATACAGTATATTTTAGGAAGAAATTAGACAGAATAACTCATAAACTGAAGATCATTTTATTGGCCTCCTTTACATGTTAAAACACCTTCCTCATAAGAAATAAATAGCAGAGTGAAAAAGATCTTTTCTCTTTCTGCGATAAGGTACCATGCCACCAGCCACTTGAAAACATGCTGGGCGGTTAAAGTGTATTATGTTCCTGTGTTATTTTTCAGAGAAAAATACCAAACATGTAGCAACACCACACTCTAAGCTAGTAAACATTTTCTCTGCCTTGAGTCTGGCCTACGGGACTCAAACAGACTCATATCTCAGAAGTGGCTTCTAAGTAGAATTCAAGTATCTCCTGGAGCTCTCTGCTTCAATAAAAACGATGCCTAAACTTATCTAAGCACCCCCTGCTGAGGTCCACTGAGACCATCGGAACAAGACATGAAACAGTGGTCATTTCAAGAGCTGTTCTCACCCACTAGAGCGTCCACCCCCCAGCCCTCATCCCCAGACAGCCTCCAGTTGGTTTCACAGTTGTTGAGAACTGTCCGTCTATTCAGCTGCAAACTGGTATATGTGTTATTCAGACGGACCCTATTTAACCACAAAGGTCCTTGAAAGTGGAAGAGAGAATTGGAAGAGAGAATCAAAGAATTAGAAAGAGATTTGAAGATGCTACGCTGTTGGCTTTGAAGATGAAGAAGGGGGCCATTAGCCAAGGAATACAGACAGCCTCTGGAAGGTGGAAAAAAAAAGAAATGGATTCTCTCTGAGAGCCTCTGGAAGGGACACAGCCCTCCTGACACCTTGCTTTGCGCTGGGCTAGACCTGTGTTGGACTTCTAACCTACAGAACTATAGCTTCATGTTGTTTTAAGGCACTAGGTCTGAGCTGATGTGTTATACCTGCAACAGAAAACCCGTCTAGTCATGGGACAGAATGGCCATAGCTTCTCCTGCTGACCTAACCATAGGCGTCACTTACCAATGCACTCCCCGCGGAGGTCCAGCTGGAACCCTTTGTTGCATTCACACCGGTAGCTCCCAGGAGTTGGAATGCAGCGTCCATTTTGACAGAGATAGCGAAATAACTGGCAGTAGTCAGTGACATTGACCGGCAGCACCCCTAAAGGAATAACGTTAAATACCATTAAAATCATGCGTAAGATGCGAAATCATAAAGGATTGGCTCAACTCTTTGGGCAAAGGTCATCTGGGGCCAGTAAAGTCTATTTCCATGCCTGCTTATAGACATCACCTGCAGCCAGGTCCTGCAGCCTCGCTGTAGCTTTGCTTCTCCCTACCTCTTTTCAGCCCCACTCTCAAGCTTCCAGTTTGGGTATGACAAAGGCAATGAGTTCTTGGTAATTACTTGTAAAACTTCTTTGCATTATATAAAACTCAATGTATTTACACCTCCTCTAGGACTTCATCCGGTGACTCAGATTTAAATCTCTCCCATAATTCTCCCACAGTTGCCAATAACCAGAGGACATTAATTGGGACAATACAAAACCTCCTATTTTTCTCAGAGCTATAGGCAAACTGAGAAACTTAGATACAATATTATGTAAACCAAACAGTTATTCTAAGAATTGATATACTAATTTAATGACTAAAGCAGCATAACAAAAAAGTTAACCTGATTAATGTAAAACAAAACAAAACAAAACAAAGCAAAACAAAACACAGGTAACTTTTCAATCCTTACTTGATGGTTCCCGCGATGGGTATGGATAATCCACTGGTGGTCGAGGGACCGGGACTGGAGGTCCAGGAGGAAAACCAGGAGGGACAGGGTGAGGGCCAGGAGGAATAGGGCCAAGGGGTGGGGGAGGATATCCTGGTCTCTCAGGAATTACCAAAGGCACGGAGCACAGCTTGTTGAAATCCTCTGGAAAAAAACATGACACAACAGAACACAAAAGCTGAGTTGTAGCGTAACTCATACACCTGGGGAAGACACCCTTACATTTCAAAGAAACTTTGAATAAAATCAATCATCAGACCACACAGATCAATTGGAGAAAAGGGGAAAAGCCAACTGACTTCATTCCCATCCTAACAGTCATAGTAGCAACCATACTAGAGCAGTAATCCAAACCAAAACCCAACTCTGCAGAGGGTGTAGCACATGCCTCTCCCCAAATTTAGGAAGTCTTTACCTATGTCATGATTTACCTCAAGGAAGAACCAAATACCACTTTCTCAACTCTCCCATGTGTGGACCCCACAGAGCCCTAAACATCACACTAAAAAGCCTGGATGTTATTTGAAGCCACTAGAAGTTTGCAGCAGACGAATGTGGGATGTAATCAACCGAACATTTTCAGAAGATCAGTCTCGCTGGCACATGGAGAATGCGCTGAAGGGAAGGAAGGTTGTTACAGAACACCCAGGGCTAGAAAACTTTGGCTGCCAGGGGAGGCAGCAATGGAACTGGACTGGAGTGGGCGAATTTGAAGCATATTTTAGAGAGAAGTGGGTAGTGCTTCATGAAGGAGTAAATGTCAGAACAGAGGGAGCAGGAAATCAAGAATGACACAGTCTTCTGGTTTAGCAACTGGGTAGATGTTGGTGACATTTACCAAATGGGAAAAACTGCAATGGGAGCAGAACTGGTGGGTGCAAGCCACATTCCATACTGAACATACGTATGTAGAGATAGCAGATAACCAAGCAGATTTGTCACATAGCAGCTATAGGAGTTTGAAGCTTAGTGGAGAAGTGGGGGCTGGATATAAGCTTCCAAATGCTCAGTAGGTGGGCAATGTTTCAAGCCTTGGGGATGAATGAGCTCACCTAGGAAAGGTGTGCAAAGTGAAGAGAAGAGTATATGGAGACAGAGTCCTGAGGAATACCTATTTGTAAAAAGACAACAAAGTGTTGGAGAAGCAGCTCCATGGGGAAGAAGAATACCAGGGGGTGGTGGGTCTACCGTTAAAGCATAATGATTCCCTGAACTCGTACACCTGAGTTCAGCGTGGCTCTCCCTCTGACTGCACATATAGGCTGATTCCTATTTTTCACGCCAGGTCTTTATCTGGATAAATCATCTTTAGATTTGCAACACGTTTTTTTCCTGAGCTTCCAAAAAGTTGTTTTAAGACAGTATCCAAGGGCGCCTGGGTGGCTCAGTGGGTTAAAGCCTCTGCCTTCAGGCTCAGGTCATGATCTCAGGGTCTTGGGATCCAGGCTGCATCCGGCTCCCTGCTCAGCAGGGAGCCTGCTTCCTACTCTCTCTCTGCCTGCCTCTCTGCCTACTTGTGATCTCTCTCTCTGTCAAATAAATAAAATCTTAAAAAAAAAAAAAGACAGTATCCAGGTTTCCAGGGATGTATTTACTCACCTACTAGTACGTTTTCATGTTTCCTACAGAAAGCCGCATCTTGTTATAGTTCCTTCTATATGTAAATTAATCATGTGATTTTTAAAATGTCTTTTTCTCCTTCTTGTCAGAATATTGGTAATTTTATTATCACTTCCACACAGGGATTTTCCCACGGATAGTTTTCTACACTAGTTTTATCCATTATCAGAAATTAGGCTGATCTTACTCTTTTCCTTGTGCACTAAATCTGACTTATTCTAAGGCACTGTAATATGTCTTATGCAAATACATTCATATTCAACCTCAGGGGGGAAAATCTTCCAATTTACATGCGGTTAAATATACTCAGCTACCAGGTACCTTGTTGTTACTTGTTGGTCCATTACTAAAACTTCTTCAACCGTATTTGGCATTCCTCACTCAGGTTAACATTATGTATTCAGAGAATTCTATTACTGAATTTTGATTATTATTTATACATAATTTTAACCCACACAGATTCTGCAGTACTTGACTGTGTCTGGAAAGGATTTATATATTGTTTATGCTTCCCCGAACCAGTATACTACAATCCCTCTAATGAGACCACAGTGATCCTTCTTATAGAATTGCCACCTGGATGTCCCATATCTATCATTTCCTGGCTACCTGCTTTCCACCAAATTTCTACCACCAAGGCTGTGCATAGTCTTTGAAGTTGACGATCATATCTAACTCATGACTAATCCCCACGCTGAGCCTAGCCCTGCAAAACTGCACCTAAGAGGAATTCATTAGCTATGTGCTGGATTTAGCTGGATAGCAATTATATTAAGGCACTCATTTTGCTTCCAGACATCAATTCAGCCTTTCTTTTTCTTTAGTCTTTCAGGATTTGTATAAAAGAAGTTACATAGCTTATCAGGATTTCTGCTAATTAGGTAGGTATATGACTTTACGCATGCCATTAAATTTATCTTAACCTCTGCAGGAAAGTGTATCAGAGTGGGTTCTATACTCTCTTCTATTCTCTTCAACTTCGTAATTTTCCTGTGAGCCCTTTTACGTTCAGGATCAGCAAACTGGGGCTAGTTTTGTTCAACTGATGTCTATCTTTCCTATTTCCATTTAACACAGAGATAATATTGATTTATTTTACATGGTGAAATGCTGAGTAGTCTAAAATAATCCTTCATATACATACATATATATGTATGTATATATATTATAAAATCACTCTCCATAAGGTAAGAGCCTAGAGCTCTACAGCACTGCTTCGAGAACATTTGAGCAAAGAAACACACCCACCTGCAAATTAGCTTTCCTCTGTCAGTCTGCTTGCCCTAGGCCTGTCTTAGATTGTGGGTACTTCAGAGGCACAGAAGAGAGCAGCTCCCTGCAGAGCCACACAGGGAAACAGGACCTTCTCCTCCACGCATCCCAAAGCAGATCCTCAGGCACCACATCCTGCTGTCCTCTATGCAAGGCCTCAGCATAGAAAGGCATCTGCATCAAATTAACTATGTATTTAAAAAGCCATTCTCCTGGTATGCAGGCCCCAGGTCTTGGGGGGATGCCATGCGCTTCTAAACAGTGACCTACTAAAGGGTCCCCCTAGTGCACTAAGGATGGTGGGTTATACTTTTAGGCCACAGGCAGTAAGAAAATCAGACAAAATATATGACTTGTTACATGTTAAAATGTATTGAAAGATTATTATGGCTTCTTTAATCCACACATAATTCTCAGCAATAAACAAATTTTATAGTAACATCTGTGGGCAGGTGGGGAACCCAGGATAATGGGAAATTCACGTTCTGCGAATAACACTTTGCAGTATTCCATTCATTAATTCTGTGTTTATTCATCCTCACCTTGATTCGCTCTGCTACAGTTCTCTGAGTCAAACACACTGTTCAGGAATGAGATTAAGAAGGCGTATAACCCCAGTTTTCACTTAGAACTGGTGGGAAAGGTGTCACTTAATAAATTCTTCACTGAATGCCTCCTATGAGCCAGATTTTGCTAACTAAAACTGGGAGTGCTAAGAAAGCATAAGGAATATGAGGCTGTAAGAATGAATGAGACCTCTTATGAAACTTATCAACTAGTAATAGACCAATACATGAGCACAGGTGGGCAGAAAGCAGAGTTAATGGGATTTGTGCCAAAGCAACAGTAAATACCTGGAACCCTGAGACAGAAGGTAGCATTTCTAGCCGTGGTTACCTTGGGACATCCAGGAATCAGGTCGCATCAGGAATCATGTTGGGATCCTTACCGAACAAGAGGGCATTTAACAAGGAAGGTGGCAGAGGTTAGGAAGGAGGGAGGAAGAACCTAAACTGAAGAGAAGTTTTGGGGAAAAGGAACAGTTGAATTTAGAAATCCTCAGATTGGCTTCAAGGAAAGCTTGATCATATAATTTAACTAGAACAACAAAATCACCATAAAGAAGAAGAATTAAAGGATGAACTGGGGTCAGAATGAGGATGCTAGTTGCTCTGCCAAGTAGTAAAATTTTATTTTCAAGGAAGGGAGTGACTTGGATCACTAGATACCACTTGAATTCATCCTGGGAAAATTTTTCTGGACATCTCTCCCTACCTTTCCCCCCAGCCATATTTTTTTTAACCAAACTTCAGAAGACTCATGCTTTGGGAAATGTATACAGCAGCTGTGAATTTCATAGAGATGAGTTAGGAGGCCACCATAATGGTCCAGATGAGAGAAAATGTGCTTCATGTGACAAGGGAAGGAATCCCACGGATGTGAGAGGTATTACAAAGGAAAAAGGTATTACAAAGAAGTCAACAAGAATTGGCACCAAGGAAGAGGAAAGCGTCAAGCATTAGGGAAGGAGAAAACATGTAACCACAATAACTCTGAAAGACTCTGAGAGAAGTGAGTTTGATTCGGCAGCGCTTTTGAGGACTCCTTGAGAACCAAAAGAAACACATGATAAGAAGAGAGGACAAGCCCTCTGGAGAAGGTTGCTATTCAGTGGTAATAAGCAAGCTCAGTAAGAAGCAGTACCAGAAAGCAATGTTATTTGTACGGATCTCTGTAGTTTCCTGAGTTCTTGTCTGGGGAAATTTTCCCGGGAGTGGTCGCTTTTATTTTCCGGAATCTTTTTCACTTACCTGGATTTCCACTAGATGTGCCTCATGCACATTGGCACTGGGCTCGGGGGCGGGACTGGGATATCCCGCAGACAACCGGGAGGGCTCTTACCTGTGGCTCTGATGGGACACATCTCCGGGGCAACGGCGACCCCCGGGGACCAGCATCGGCCAACATCGCAGCAGCACTGCATCTTCGTTATGGACTGCGGAAGCTGGTTTGAACAGCGCCCATTCGCCAGAGCCGTGTAACAGTATCCTGGGCGAACATCTGAGAGAACAAAGAAACACACCCACACACGCATCACTGAGATGGAACTTGGAACAACACCTTCCTGCCCCAGCACCTCTATGCTTCACCCTTGGGCTCTGGCGGGACCCACCCACTCTCTCACTCCCTGGAAGGGAAGCTCGACTCAGGGACAACGCTCGGTCAGATCGCCCTTCGTCTCACACCTTCCGTCCCTGCGAGCTGGTGCACTTGGCCTGAGTCCCACATCCATCCCCAAGGTGGGAACGAATGATTACAACCGTATGTGCCATAGGGAAAGAGAGACTCGGAAAATCACTGGCAGGCACAGCTAATTAGTTATAAGACATGTCTCTACACTGAAGGGAGACTGTGTTGTTCCTTGGTTTCAAACTACTTAATTTGAGCCACTGTAGGCAAATATTGATATAAATCTATTTTAAAACAACAGTAAGTCTGCACTATAGTCTACGTTTCTAAAAGATCTTTCTTACTTTTCAGAGTGTAACTGTGAGTCAGACTTGTGAGATTTTTTTTTTTAAAGGAGTGACCCACTTTGCACTCAGATTCAATGCTTGTTAATCAAGATTTCCTTTTGTCCTGGAGCCCAACAGATTTTATAAGACACAAATTATGTATAAGTTCAAAATGTGCATGATTCCAAGTTCCTAGTCCTATAGGATACAGTGGTTCTTGAAGGCTTTTTGTTTGTTTGTTTGTTTGGCAGAATGATATCTTCTCAAAGCAACAGGGGAAGACATATTTCTATATACCACTTTTATTGGGTTACATCATGTCTGACTGTCAAGACAACATTGACACAATGAAGTACAAGTCTAGGATATCAGAAAACAGCCTGTGACATAGTAGAAACTGCCTCATGGCCTTGAAGAAACACAGTGAGCTAGGGGACGCAGGTAGCTAAGTATGGAACACTTAGATCCCCCTGACATGCTGACGATGTACCTCTCTTTAAAGAAAGCATATCATTGCACTGTCCATATATAGTAAAGTAAAAAAGTAAATCATATTTTAAATATGCTTGTAATTTGAAGAAATGTAAGTAATCAATTCTTTTATAAAATGAAGAATTTTTGGGGCGCCTAGGTGGCTTAATCTTTAAGCATCTGCCTTTGGCTCAGGTCATGAACCCGGAGACACGGGATCGAGCCCCGCGTCGAGCTCTTGCTCCGTGGGAAACCTGCTTCTCCCTCTCCCACTCCCCCTGCTTGTGTTCCCTCTCTCGTTATGTCTCTCTCTGTCAAATAAATAAATAAATAAATAAATAAATCTTAAAAAAAACTTTTTTTTTTTTTACAGTTAAATCTTCATCTCTATGTTTCCTGTAAGTTTACACACTAAAGTTTGAGTTTGGTCAGAGAAGGTCATACCTATGATTGTTTTCATCAACCTCATTCTTAAGAATACTAAGTTCTCAGATCTTGAAGGTTGCAATAAATAAAATGAAATAAAAAATAAGGTTGACTTAGAAACATACAAATTACTAACATCCCATGTAGAAGGTTACAAAAAACCCAGACAAACCATAAAATACAATTATGGATCAGCTTTAAAGAATATAAGATTATTTCTGAAAAATACTTAAAACCACTAGCAGGGGCGCCTGGGTGGCTCAGTTGGTTAAACGACTGCCTTCGGCTCAGGTCATGATCCCGGAGACCCGGGATCGAGCCCCGCATTGGGCTCCCTGCTCGGTGGGAAGCCTGCTTCTCCCTCTCTCACTCCCCTCTCTCACTTGTGTTCCCTCTCTCTCTGTGTTTCTCTCTGTCAAATAAATAAATAAAATCTTAAAAAAAAAAAAAAACCACTAGCAGATGTAAATGTGCTTCCTAGAGATTTTTGTGGCCCCATTCCCACACCTCCAGTTAGACTACCAGCTTCCGCAGAGAGGCAGAACAAGTTTCCTTCCAGCCTGGTCCAGGGTCAATGGCTGGACAGAGGAGTGCAGACAAGACAGGCTCTGGGAAGCCACAGGTGGCACCTTCCCTATGAAGAAGGGACAGCCGAACTTCCTGCTTTCTGCTTTTCATGGCTTTAAAGCCACTAATAATTAATATCCTCAGCAATCAGTAAATGTTTGGGGCATGGAAACCAAAGGCTGTTAAGAATGGAAAGAAATGTTCAAAATCCCAGTTTCAGATGAATTTGACGGTCAAAACTCAGTATAAACACCTGCCCCAAATTTGTCTGTATAATTTTCAGTGTGGGCTATCTTTTGGAGCAAAACTGGGACCTTCAGCTCCCAGTCGCAAACTCTTAATGGGCTAATGTCTATGATTTCACACGTTAACCGTGATACTATTCTACTGCCCTGCTGGCTCACTTACATCCTAAATCAATAGGTTAGAATACTCTTGGTCAAAACGGTGAACGCTGGGGCTACAAACCTCACCAGTCGCCTTTGGGCTGGGGGTAGGCCCTGAGGCACAAATGGCACCTGCACGTACAGTGAGCGTTTTGCTAATTTCTCTTTGGGCAGGAGAGCTTTGCTTTAAAATACGCACATTGACACAACGTATAACCTGGAAGCAAACCTATGAGCTAATAAGAAAAGGAAGGGAAAATGTGTGACAAGTGGGAGCCACTGGGAGGCACCGCCTCCTGGGCCCGCCAGCCCCGAGTTTCCCATGTCCTCAGGGCGCAGAGCCCAAGGAAGTGGGAAAGAACCCTTGTAAAGAGGCTAAGGTGGCAGCTGAGGGGGGAGAATGTTAGGATTTAGAGGACAGAGTGGAGGTGGGAGGAAGCGTAGACTCCTTCATCTGTTTTGAATCTGCTCTGGCCAAGACATCTGGCAGAAAACGAGTAGAAAGCCTTCCTGCTTTTCCCCCTTTTGAATCACTTGGCCCCTCTTCCTTTCAGAGCCCAGAAACAATATTATATCAAAACATATATATTATGGATTAAACAGGTGTTTGCAGGTTATCCTAGCCATGAGTAGGCCTCTCCTAACCATCACTAACATCGTTGTGTCCAACCAGGAGCTGGGAGCTGTGAGTCGCAAATTAAGTACAGAATTCCATCAGGATTCCTGGGCATTGATGAGACAGAACACACTAACGTGGAAAGACCACTCGACACAAGGTATTATTAATGTGCCAAAGGAGGATCACAGAACCAAAAAATAAAAATCCCTCAAGATCTTACAGAACAAAGGGGATGCTGGGGACAGGGAGGTCTGAGAGCCTCAGAATGTGGTGACCGACGCTAACAGGTTGAGGCTCATGCTTAAGAGATAGATACGGAAGATACGACAGACCCTCGGCTACAGGTGGGGTTTTCTATTGGTTAGATTGACTAATTCCAACCAGCCAAATTACCAGCAAACCTTAGATTTGTTTATACGTTGGGAACTATATGCATTTTCTTTTCACTAGAGATCATTTGGGGAGTCTCTTGGGGTTTAGTGTGGCTGGAGATATCAGCCTTAGGGAAGGCAGAAACGTCCCTTGGGGCATTTTATATAACAAGTTCTTTTTTTTTTTTCCCTTTAAATTTATTTTGTTTTTCCAGTGTTCCAAGATTCATTGTTTATGCCCCACACCAGTGCTCCATGCAATAGGTGCCCCCAGTACCCACCACCAGGCTCTCCCATCCCCCCACCCCCTTCCCTCCAAGACCCTCAGTTTGTTTCTGAGTCCAAAGTCTCTCATGTTTTGTTTCTCTCCCCATATATAACAAGTTCTTAATTGTGGGTACAATACAGTGCCAAAGAAGAAGAGACCGTACTGGCCCAGGTGTATGGAGAGAGGGTTTACTGTGTCCGTTGGTCATCTGGGAGGAAGCAATGAGAGGGTCTGCAGCTGTGAGCTCAGGCCCACGTTGGGATTCCAGCTCCTTTACGTCTTACCTGCCTAAACAACGGATCCAAATTACTTATCTGAGCTCTGCAAACCTCAGCTTCTTCCCATCACAGTGAGGTCGTGAACATGAAGTCAGATAATGTCCCTAAAACACCTTACATCCAGGAGTTCACCCCTGAATTCTATTCCTTCGTAAATAGCATGGATATATCTGATAACAGACTGATAAAAATATAAACCATTTGATATGTAAAGGTGCTTTAATCACTTTAATCCAGGGCTTTCTTTGAAGGTTAAAAAAAAAAAAATCTACCTTTTATTTGGCCAGGAAAGAACTTCTGATCTACCTCTCTGCTAAGCATGATTACAGGATACCAAGTGCAAATTGGGAGAGTCTGGAGAGAAAAAAGGGCTCCAGGAATTGCATGGCCATTTCTTTCCCTGGGATGCCAGTATGGATGGACAGATCGTGGGAAATCCGGTGATCCCGACATCACCGTTGTTTCTAGGGAGAAGTCCAGATATGTTTCCCTCCCCATGTACTTATTCAAATGTCAACTTAGGAGACTGCCCTCAGCTTTTATTATATGTGACTAAGTATAAAGGAATTCAGAATTTCAAGTGTAACTCAGTTTGGGTCTGAAATTCATGCCTTGTGGTGAGGATGTGAAGTTGAATGTCTTTGAAAATACGGGCCAGAAACAAACATCAAAAGACAGTGTTCATTTTTCTCCGAGGCCATGTGCCATTGGCTTCCTTAGCTTTGCCCAATAATCAGGAAGTGCTCATTTTGATATTCCACCAGTACTTACTGAGTGTCTCTGACATGCAAGGAATCGTACCGGGAATCACCAGCAATATAAGAGGATAGCAGTTACTGAGCCTTTAAGGAGAGCTTACAACTTAATTAGGGAGATAAAAACATACAGACATAAAATTTCCCAAGGAGACCGTTTCGGAAAGCATATCCTTAGGTAAGGAGAAACTGCTATCAGGCAGGCTGAGCTGGGACATGGGCAAAGACGGAGAACCTGAGCAGAAACGAGAAAGGAGGCATGAGCTGGGAAGAAGCATACCCTAAGTGGCACCATGGGTACGATTCAAGGCAGGAAGAAATCCAAACAAATGACCTGTTTGAGTTGTGAGAAGCAGGGACTGTGCTGGGAGGTCAGCAAGGCTGAGATGGGTTAGAGTGGGAATGAAGGCCCTTCACTTTCCACTGCACACTCTGAAACTTGACTTTTACTCTAGAGACCTGGACTTTGAAGAAGGCCTTAGCAATCCTTGAGTCCAGCACTTATCAAACCTTTTTTTAAATTACACAACAAAGTCCCTTATTTGTTTTTTTTTAAAGGATAGAGTAGAGTTTTCTTTTTAAAGATTTTATTTATTTATTTGACAGAGGGAGAGATCACAAGTAGGCAGAGAGGCAGGCTCGGGGGGGGTGGGGGTGGGAAGAGGTTCCCTGCTCAGCAGAGAGCCCGATGCTGGCATCGATCCCAGGACCCTGAGATCATGACCTGAGCTGAAGGCAGAGGCTTAACCCACTGAGCCACCCAGGCACCCTATTTTGTAATCTTTGTTAATTTTTATTTTTTCCATAACCCATTCAGCCTATCTCTCCCCTGACTCCCAGAAACCCTCAGTTTGTTTCCTGAGATTTAGAGTCTCTTAATGATTTTTCTCCCTCTCTGGTCCCATCTTATCTCATTATTTTTTTCCCTCCCTACCCCCCACAACCCCCCCCCGTCCTGCCTCTTAAAATTCCTCATATCAGAGAGATTATATGATAATTGTCTTTCCTTGATTGACTTATTTCATTCAGCATAATACCCTCCAGTTCCATCCACATGGTTGCAAATGGCAGGATTTCATTCTTTTTGATGGCTGCATGATATTCCAGTGTGTGTGTGTGTGTACAGACCACATCTTCAACAAAGTCCATTCTTTAATTGATATTTTATGTCGAAGCTAACACCCTACCAGGTAAAAACAGAGTTCCCTGGAGTGTGTACATGTGGGAAGCAGGCGTCCTTTCCCTCTCAGTCTCCCCCTTCTCACTGTTCCCCTCTCCCACTCCAGCAGCTCTGGAGACCTCTGCTGCACCTGACAGATCCATGCAACACGGTCTAAAAAACCCCTAATTTCCAAATCGTATGGAAAACTACCAGAGGTTTTTGAGCAAGAGAGTTATTTAATCGAAGCATTATTTTAGGATAATAAATCTGACAAGAGGGATTTCAGAGAAGCCAGGATGTAGGGAGACCAATTAAGAGATGATTGCAAAATTTCAGACCTAAATTAACACAGGTCCCAGGAAATGACGGAAGTTTTGACACTCACATAACCGCAAAGTTAATGAATAGACTGAGGATCTCTGTATGGGCTCCTGGATCATCCACCCCTCTTTCTGGGAGGTAAAAATCCCAATACAAGACCACAAGGTGCCTCTTTCCTTGAAGAGAGTGCTCAACTGTTTAATCAGATGTAAACGTACATTTTATATCAAGTGAGAAATTATTAGCCCCCCCGAACAAATGTGTTTCAGGCATGCTGTTCAGAATTAAACCTACCTACGCATCTGGTACCATCGGGAGAGGGGTAAAAACCAGGAGGACACTTGCAAAAGTAGCTGCTGATTGTGTTTGTACATTCTCCCCCTTCACAGATTCCAGGAATGGTGCTGCATTCATCAATATCTAGAACATAAAGAAGAGTTTAGTATTCACACAACGCAGCACAAAACTGTTTATCAGCACAAGGTTCAGATGGAACGCCAATCCAACCAATCCCTACAGAACAAAAACTGCATATAAAATAGTTCAAAAAGTAGGAGCTTCTGCTCTCAACTCAGGCTTAACTTACAAAGCTCAAGAGATTAGAGCAAAATAACAGAAACGTCCCTTGTAAAACCTAAAACTACGTACTTTTTTTACAAGTAATGAGAGCATCCTCGTACTCCAAGTGTCATTTAGCTTAAAATTTGGCTTTCCCTGTTCTCTCCATGTTTTGCATTGAGTTAGGCTCCCTTTTTGTTTACTCTATATTCTGCATCAGTTCCTGTTTTTGTCCGTATGACTTTCCACAAGCAGATACGGAAATCCCACAGAGAAGAGCATGTGGTCTGAGTGCCGACCAAGACTTGGCCATCATGGTATCCTCAGGGGCACCCAAATGGCCACGATGATAATTTTCTGTGGGTTTGGTGAGTGCTTTGTGGGGACACTGGGACGCTCCACCCAGATCCTCTCAAGGGAGGACTCGTTGTCTTAGCATTAGGTGTGCTATGACAACCTTTGGTTCTCAGCTCCTGGTGTTGAAGCTGCAGAGACACCTCCCCTGGGGACTACAGCCAGCTCGGGTGCCCACACCCAATGACTGATCGCGCAGTCTGGTGCTCTGCCCCTGCGGGGACAACTCTGAAAACCACTCCAATTCCTGAATACCCTTTGAGATCAGTGGAGGCCACAGGCAGGGCTAGCCCTGAGGGCCTGAGGTCACTGTCCTCCTCCGAGGACGCAGTAAATGTTCCTTAGGACAAATCCAGCCATTCCCTTCGGAGGGAGCTTTTCAAGAACCAGCTTCAGACATGGAGAGTTGTCAGTGGATGTGGCACCAGTGAGGGGAAAAAGAAATCGAGAACTTCCTGCTTAGGCTAAAAGTAAACTCAGAGCACAGGTATCTGCATGACCTTGACCCCTCACCTAGGGACAGGTATGTTTGGACTCAAGCCCCCTGGGAGTACTGCAATGGTCAGACTACCCCGTTGGTACTCGGAAAGCCCTAAGGTAAGAAAACAAAAAACAAAAAAACAAAGAATATTTTTTCTCCAGTTTAAGTACTGCTCTTCACTTGGAAAACAGAGTTCTAAGTGGACCAGATTTAAGGGTCTTCTGACTCAAGTTCGCCCTGTTACTCAAAAAGGCAGCAGTGACATTGTTTGATATACTTTATCCTTTTTAAAAGCAAAATCCTCATTCTTCTATGCTAGGCTAGAGGCTAAAGCAAACAATATTCCCCTGCTTATATTAGAGCCAATGTTAACATAAACAGCATCATCATTGTGAAGTTGTATAATGGTTAAGATGTATATTCTATTCCGACAGATAGACATTTTACTGGCCTCGGTGAAAGGCTCAGGAACAGCCAAGGACAGAGTAAGGTTCTAGAACAAGCAGAATATCAGAAGGCACATTTTAAGACAATTAATCCTCCAGCATTTACCAGCCACACTCCTACTTAAAAACTAACAAAGGGCACCTGTGTGTCTCAGCCAGTTAAGAGTCGGACTCTGGATTTTAGCTCAGGTCATGAGCTCACAGTCCTGGGATAGAGCCCCGTGTAGGGCTCTGTGCTGTGCAGCCTGCGTGAGATCCCCTCTTAACCTCTGCTCTCCCCCCGCCCCCCAGTGCACACAAGCTCTCTCTCTCTCAAACAACAGCAACAACTAACAACAAAACCTAGAGGATTCAACAACCTCATTTAAGGATACAAGATAATGTAACCCTGTTAACACAACGGTACTAAAAAATTACCTTCCTCAATGTGTCCCTAAAGGTTAAGGTCTGGGTCACGGAACTCTTATCAATGATCAAATGAGGAAACAGTGTCTATTAAAAGAAATATTTTTCAGGTGCCTGGGTGGCTCAGTTGGTTGGGCGACTGCCT
>PITA01003599.1:26354-136883 GCA_004023965.1 Spilogale gracilis
CTCCCCCTGCTTGTGTTCCCTCTCTGGCTGTGTTTCTCTCTGTCAAATAAATAAAATCTTAAAAAAAAAAAAATCTTAAAAAAAAAAAGAAAAAATATTTTTCTATCTGTTAGTAAAAATGACTGCTACCATCCTTATCAGGCCACTTATATCAAGAACCAAAAAGGTTATTTAAGTGACAAAATACATCAAAACAAGTTATTTAAAAAACAGAAAGAACTATCAGGACCAAGCCGACACCTTCCACATGCGGGCGAGATTAGGTCTAGCCCCTTGACTGAGATGACAGCAACAATAATAATAATGACAGCAACAATAATAATAATGAGAATGGGCAGGTATCGAGGCCCAGGCATTGATTAAGGGTTTCATGTATGTCAACTCACCTGATCCTCACAGTCTAGGGATGAGCACAGGATTGATTTCCACAATTCTAGCGCGGAGGCACGGTTCCTGTACTACATAGAAGCCTTCCGAAAACCAGCATGAGTAAAACTCGAAGTAAGAGCAAAGAGGCTCATTCACAAAGTGCTGTTAGACCCCAGTCTCCAAGTGCCAGGGGCCGGGCGGCAGGGAGAGGGGCAGGGATCCCACTTAGGTGCCTGCTGTCCCCAAAGGTCCAGAAAAAGATAAAACTGGACTGGGTTAAATGGTTCAAGCCTCCACGGCTGTGAATTTCCCGTGCTGTCCTTCCCTCAGTGGCAAACCCCTTTCTCTTCATGGGTCAAGAGCCCTTCTACTTCCCTGAACCTCCTTGCTTCTCAGTCCTGTTGCTTCAATGACGATGGGGGCAACAGTTCTAATTTCGTGGCCAGGCTGGAGAGAAGTCTCTCCATAGCAAAGAGCCAGAATAAAGCACCGGAATCGAAACCACTTATACCCTGAAACTCATTTACACCAATCTATTATTTTTTCCAGGCTTTTAGCACACTGTATTCATCTCTTTTTGATAGAATTTCAGGGATCCCATGTTAGAGAGAAGTTGAGATCAGTGGATTTCTTAGCATTTCTGTAAATCATTCTGTATCATGTGTCAGCCATAAAGTGAATCAGTTTGTGGGGCCTGGTGGGAAATAGGGCTTGCCCGAGAAGAGCTGTTTCTGTGCTCTGGATGCTTCTCCTGAGTTCCCTGGGGCAGGAGGGAGAGGCAGAGCTGCTGGGAAGTAGCCACGCCTGAGGTCTCCCTGGCGTCTTGCTGTGAGCCTGAGAAGGCACAGGAATGGCAGGCCCTTTGCTGGCCCTGTTCACCTGTGAGATGAACTTGGCTTTACTGGACACGTGAAATCCAGCGGAAAATATGTGCCTAAAAAGCAAACAAGCTAATTCCTCAAGTCATGTTGAAAAAACACCAGCCATACTATATTATAGTCCCAGCACGAAGGCCAGATGCACGGTTTCTTCGGCAGCACCTGCTCTCTGGTCAGAGCTGGGAAAGAACGGAAATATGAAGGTGGAGGCTGGACTGAAGAACTGGAAAGGAGCCCCAGAGATCATCTCTTGTTCAGCCTACACATATGAAAGTTGAAGTCACTCAGAGGTGCAAACTGACTTATCCAAGCTCACACAAAGACGGAGAATATGGCCAGGTCTAGGGCTAAGTCTACCTGGTGCCTAATGCTCGTATGCCAACACCACAGAGATTTTATTCAGCAACATGTAGGGAGCTGGTGACCCTGAGCAGTGGGAGTCAAAGGCTTACAACCAGCTGCGGAGGCTGGAGCCCCATCTGGGGCTGAGCAGCCCCAGGAATTATCCTTGCTGCCTGAGAGGATAAGAGCTCCTGAGAGCAAGTAGCCGTCAGATAAATATGTCATTATTTTAGAAAGGGGAAGTCTTCAGGTTTTGGGCCATGGATTAGGAAGTGCGCAGACCTAAGAGCTACATTTTTTAAAAGCCCTTTGCATCACGTAGTGCTATTTTAATTGCTAAAGTCTGGGCTGGCGATAATCTAAATCCCAAAATATTAGTGGTTAATTGGGAAACCCAGGGACTTCTTCCAGAAATAAAACTTAATCCTTTAATCATACTTTTTATTTCTTAATTTCCTCCCACAGTAACCTATGCAAATATGGCCTTGGTTTCTGAAAAGAAAAGGCTCGTGTGTTCCTTCCGTGGAAAAATCAACAATGAACACAGGCATGGACTCTGTTTCCCTTTTTCTCAATCACAGTTATAAATCTCCATCTGTTCTTAAATTTATGAAAATGTAACAATTATAATTTAATCACTTCAGCTTGTTAATTTACATTTCGAGTGAATCTAAATTGCATGCATTGATACGCAACTTGGTCTGTGACCTTTTTTTAATGTTTCAGGGAAAGGGGCTATTTTAAGAAGGGAGAATTCTGCAAAAGGAGGACCTCACGAAAAACTGCTCTTACCATCCCTGAGGGAATGAAGGTTAGCATCTTGTAAATTTGCTAGAGCCAATTTTTGATTGAATTGGTTTTTTTAAATAAATTACTGTGGACTTCCAGGTACCCAGTCCCTTCCTTTCCAAGAGGAAGATGTATTTCAAAAAGCCACTCAGTAATGGCAAAGGTGCCAGAAAGATTTTCACAAGGGCACAGAATCCCACTGTGGCCTGACCTTCTTCCCTGGGTACACAGATGTTCTCTTGATCCGTTCAGTGGTGTGGGCTAGATTTTCTGGAATTCCTTCTATTGACCATCCCATCAATCATCCTATGCTCAAAGTTATGACATTCCCATAATGAGGCGTGGAGCTGGAGAGAAGCAAGGGAGAGCTAAAGGAGGGGACTAAGCTCACCAAACATTCTTGGAGGACTTTCTGATTACTGTCCTGCCCCAGTGAGACAGGGCAAGAATGCCCACAGAAGCTTCTAGGCCAGAGTCATGCAGTACTAATGGGACTTTCTCTTCCAATATAAGCTTTGCATAAAAAAATAAAAAGGGAGGGGAAAAAAACTCCATCATCTGAATTGAATGTAACTGTAGATGGCTAAGGGAAAAAAAAAAGGTCTAGCCAAAAGTATGCTGTTTTTATCTTGCTACTGATTTCAGTATGTAGCTGGAAAAAAAAATATTTGTGCAAATGAATTAAGTAATTTTCAGACTGAATTTATTTGTCCTTTGGACACAGTGCTGTAACAGGCTTCTTAGCACTGACAGAAGGATTCTGGATGAGTTCTCTTTCGGTCTGAGTACTGCATCTGTGCATCTTTTGTCTTGTTCACAACTGTACAAGGTGGCTGATCCTGACCCAGGTTAACTGACTGGTCTGGGGGAAAGGCATGAGACACCGGAAAACAATTTTACTCTAAGCTGGAAGCTACGGAATTCCAGAAAACCATGAAGACTGGACAAATCATATGGACCATACTGCCCTAAATCTTAAAGCTGCCTATATCTAACTGAATCTATTAAGCTGAGAAAGCCTGAAAATACAAGATACAACCCGATGTTGATGTGGGTTTTGCAAGCTGTTATAAACATAACAGTTTATTAATGGCATAAAGGGACATGTCTAATGGTACCTGCAAATCTATACTACCATATTTTAAATTTTTCCAAATATTAGGAACTATAATTATTAAATATTAACATTAGAGGTTATGGCTTCCGTCCAGGAAAGAGGACAATATACTACGGTACAACAAGTACCAGAGTGGGAATCAAAAGAAGTAAATTTTAGTACTATGTAAATGACTTCAAACAGGGCACATAACATAGCCAGTTCCTTAATTTATAACGTGAAAGGGTACAACTGGATAAGTTCTTTACCCTGTTCAGTATTAACATTCTTGGCTTGGGGCACCTGGGTGGCTCAGTTGGTTGAGCAACTGCCTTCGGCTCAGGTCATGATCCCGGAGACCCGGGATCGAGCCCCAGATCGGGCTCCCTGCTCAGCGGGAAGCCTGCTTCTCCCTCTCTCACTCCCCCTGCTTGTGTTCCCTCTCTGGCTGTGTTTCTCTCTGTCAAATAAATAAAAATCTTAAAAAAAAAATTCTTGGCTTGACTTAGATCTACAATATAACTTCTAGGACACATCAGGCTGTAATAGTCAACTTTCTCGTTCTTTGAAACTTAAAATGTTTTTAAGAAGTCCTATTTTCTTAGAACTGCAGTATTCTTCACAGCCACCTCAGCCGTGTAGAGCATGTTCAAGAACATATCATCATAAGTTCTATGATGATTAATAACTTAAAAACAATTCACATCCATAAAGATAATTCCAACAGAGTCAATTTTCGTATTATTTCGTTTCAGGGCAAATAGATATAAAACCTCTTCTGTGTAAATACAGTGGCTGTTTACAAAGAAGACTACCGACCCAGACCCTATCCCGGACAAATGACTTAGAACGAACTGTTCCTCATTGCTGGGGTTTATCCTCATTGATAAAACAGCAGCGCACGCATCGAAATGATACTTTATATCATACCACATAGAGCTGAAAATGAAGAAGTTTGCTCTGCTGAGTTTGATGAGACATGTACCTTGTTACATATTATTGTGCGATATCATATGTACACTCATCAAAGAAAAGAGAGTTTGATGCTGCCTACTTGTTTCTCTCTCAAGGAAAAAGCATTTATTATGGCCTTGGGATGCCAGGCCTCTTTTTGGCAAGTAGCAGTAGTAGTGAATATGAACACGTTCTTTCTATACACATTTTCAGAAGCTCAATCTATAAACTGAAGGCAAATGTATAAATTTACCTCCAGTTATTTTTCTGTTTGATTAACAATAAAAGGCTTCCATTTGATAGGCAGAAAAGAAAATACTACATTTGTACTGGGAGCATAAATATGAATTAATCTCTCAAAAAAAAAGTCAAACAATACATTTTAACTAGAAAAACATCAAAAGATATGTCCTTCTGAATGATGTGTAATGATTAAATTTATATTCATGTCTTCAGAACTATGCAAAAACATGTGTCTTGAACATTTTAACCCAAATATTGGTTCAAAAATATTCCATGTTTTATTATTTAATTTGATTCAGATGGATCTCTTATTTTGGGTCTATGAAAGTGGAAAAAGCTGCAGGGTTTTTCTGGTTCAACAGCACCAAGGCATATTATTTCTGGTAAGGATATTATATTTACACATTCACAGGAATGACAAAGACAGAAGGATTTTGGAACAATTTGCAATAAAGCTTGCTATTGACTTGGTTTTGCCTGCCCCCTCCACCCCTTAACTGCAAAGCATGATATTTCTTACCTTCACATTTTTGTGATGCTTCATTAAATTTGTGTCCAGCAGGACATTTGCACTCAAAGGACCCAACAGTATTAATGCAATTTCCTCCTTGACAGAGTCCGGGGATGGCCTGGCATTCATCCACATCTGTCAGATTTTAGGAGCCAGAGAGGGGAGAGGGAGAGACTCATATAAGTCATTGCAGAAGAAAATGTGATAATTTGTCTATAATTATATTACCATATTTATGTCACTGAGTTATTTGTCTAACATACTATTTGGACTATGACATGAGAAACTATTTCTTACAACTACTTTATGTAAAATAAATTACTTGAGTAACATAACTTGGTCAATAATGTTTTATAAGAAGTCACAAATGTCGTTAGTTTTCCCACCTGCCATCTTCCCTTTGCAGGAGGGGGAATATTTATACTGATTTTTGTGGGTTTTATTATGCACGTTGCAAATTACAGGGAAACGATGATTAAAAGCATGACAGTAACAACTAGAGTTATTCAAGAAATCCTTAGAATCAAAATACAACACATTTCTATAATAAAAACGTCTCCAATACTTATATTGAAAGGTTCAGTTAAAACAGAACTTACTGAAGATCACTCAGATTACTTGACACAGTGAATGTTTTTATACAAACGAAATGGGAAATGTTCACCTTCCGCTCTGTAGGATTGTCTTGTGCGGTAAAAATTAAACAGCCCAGGAAACTGAACTGAGAAGTGACAGGTGCGGCAGAAGGACGTGCAGCTCAGGTGCAGGCTCACCTTGCTCACAGAGGGAGACTTCTTAAAGCTAAGTCAGAGTGTGTCTTTCCCAGCTCAAAACTCTAGCCCACATCTTAGAAGATTCTATCTGCCCCCCTCTACTCTCTGACCTCGTCCTCTGGCCACCTCCCTCTCTCACTCCTCTCCCTCCACACTGGCTTCCTTGCCATTCATTAAAGATACCAAGGATGAACTTGCCTGGGGTTTTATAGTGGTGGCCCATCTACCTGCATGACTCTCCCTCCATAAAGCTGCACAAAGGTTCATGCTGTCCCATCCATCAGGTCTCTGGTCCACTCTGGCTATGGGTCCTTCCCTGGCCAATCTCATAGCAACAGCCGCCCCCGATCATTCGCCACCCTTCTTTACTTCTTTGTTTCCATAGGGTGAATCATCAGCCAACCTGGTAAATACTTGTTTGCTTTTTTCATAAACCCATCGTCTTTTTTTTTTATTATTATTATTACTTAAAAAAATTTTTTTTCCAGTATTCCAAGATTCATTCCCCATTCCCCAACAGATGAATGGCTAAAGAAGATGTGGTCCATATATACAATGGAATACTACCCCTCCATCAGAAAGGATGAATATCCAACTTTTGTAGCAATATGGACTGGATTGGAAGAGATTATGCTGAGTGAAATAAGCCAAGTAGAGAAAGTCAAGTATCACATGGTTTCACTTACTTGCGGTGCATGAGGGGTAACCTGGAGGACAGTGGGAGAAGGAAAGTAAATGGGAAGTAGGGTAATTCAGGGAGAGACGAAACAACAGAGACTTTGGACACAGAAACAAACTGAGCGACTTGGAGGGAGGTGGGTAGAGGGATGGGAGAGCCTGGTGGTGGGTACTGGGGAAACCCATCGTCTTTAAGGCCGATTTCAGAGACCAGGTTCTATGTCTGTTCTGTTCACAGCGGTATCCCTGGCACCTAATAATGGTGGGTCCCACATGCAGCCCCAAATAGGACCCTCCTAGGAACAAAAGGAATCATTCCAGGCTCATTATGTTCAGTTAGAAAGATGGTAAAAAAAAAAAAATACATCATGTATATTCTTTTCATCTCTTCATATATAACACAAAAAGGTCTAGTTTAATAAAGGAATCCCCAGGGTAGCAGTCAAACTTTTCTTTCCCTCACTTTGGATATTCTTTCAGAAATCTGGAAACCTAGTTTTCGCTCTTGTTTTACTCTTCTTTGTATGAGCAAGAGAGTGATCACCAATTTTAAGATCTCTAATAACCTGTGTTCTTGAGAAAAGTCGGCACGAAGGAAGGGATATTAAGGATTAGCAATTTATTTTGTTATAAAATTGTCACTGTTTTAAATGGAATGTCTTGGCCCACAAATGAATCACTATATGTGGAGTATAATTAGATTATGTCTTATAGCTGATCTCAATTTTGTCTTAGATCAGAAGTTTCCATTCTCTTGATACATAAGTTATTAAAATGTGATTTGAAATTGATGGTACATAAAAACAAAACTTGGTAGTCTTGTTGGTCATAATTTTTGGCCAAGAGGAAATATGTATGAGGAATCTTCTCTGCTGGCCATAGATTCCAAGACTGAAGACAGACTACCCTCCTTTAGGAACCCATTTGCCCGCAGCCCCTCACATCTGACTCAAGGTCTGAAAATACCAGCAAAGGGACAGAGCCCCAAGCCAATAGCAGAATCGCTCAGAAAAACAAACACAACTGAACATGACAAATTTCATTCTCAAAGTGGCAATATGACTGCCCTTTTGATCTCAGACGTTCCATAAAATTTCTGACAGAAATCTTCTCCCCACCCCTGGATGTCTAATAGCCGAGTCAGGAAGGGACAGACAGAAAATGCTGGACAAGACTAGACCGTAGGAAATGCATAGTAAAGCCACAGAGCTGTCGCTCTTCCCTCTCCCTCTTCATTCTCGGCTCCCCAATTCTCTTAGTGCCTCAACCTTTCACAAGGACTCATAGACATCACATCTGGCTTTCTGGTCTCCGTCAGTGCACTCATGGGTAGGAGCTGGCTTCAGAACACCAGGGGCAAGAATTTCCTCAAAACTCACTGGGACTTTCTAAGAATGAGAAAAAATAAAGAAGGTGCCCAAGAAAGGGGGAGCTGGACTTACTTTTTATTTTACAAACTTCTTGCTGCTCCTGACATTCAGAAGGAGAAGTTGAAGGGCACAAGTTGTAGGCTATACATAGCAGTCGGGAGCCAGGACCAACAGTGTTTACCACAAGTGGACTTTGTGGAAGTATAATTTAATGGAGACCCACAAACCTGTGGGATTAAGCCCAAATTCTTTTTTTCTGGCACAGTAATCTTAGAATTAACATGCAGAACAAAACCAAAGTAGTATGTGTTTGCCTCAGAAAAGCATTCCCTGAATTTTCTGAAAATATTGCAACTTGCTAAAAAAGCTCTGAAGATGTCTAAAGGGAACAGATACAGCCTGGGAGTTTTCAATCCCATCAGTTTAGTGCTGAACTGCCTCCGTTCACTTCCTCCTGTTTCCTGCCAGACATCCAGACAATAAAAGAATTTGTACAGCTGGAAGAACAGGAATGAAAGCCAAAAACAGAGTAAGGGCTTCTATGGGAGGCAGGAGAAGAAGCGAGCAGGCGACATCTGGGGATATTTAAAACTGTGAAACAAATCTTAATTTATTTCTGACTTGTAAAAAAAAAAAAGTATAATGTAGCATGTAGAATGGAGAGGGGGAACAATTTTCTTGAGGTCAACTAAGTACAACTCATGAGACAGAGGAACTCCAACAATATCAAATGAAGGAAAAAGAATGAGAAAAACAAACTACCTTGTTCACAAATTTTGTTTGGTGTCTACACACAGCATTGCTACGATGCACAAAGCATTGCTGCAAACAGAATCATACCGTCCCCTGGAAACACCTCTGGGGTCGGAGGGGGAACTGCTGGTAAGGAAAACTCCAGGGAGACCAGCTGCTCTCTCTTGAGCCACGCTCCTAATGCCTAAGTTGGATATCATGCCGTCAGCAAAATCATGAAGTTATGTCTCTGACACCGCTTTTCCATTCTCTCCAACTTCACTGGAGGATGGCTCTCCAGAGCAAATAAGATGAATCCATTAATAACTCCATCAGCCAAAGGCTTACCTTGACAGGCTCCTGTACGGATGTTTGGAATGAAGCCTCGGCGACAGGGGTGGGGCTGGGCGGGGCACATCTCACAGGGGTGGCCCCAGGCTCGGCCCACCGTGGCACAGCACAGTGTTTTTGTGCAGACAATCCCGCTGAGCTGTCCCTGGCACATTTGGTTGCTGACCACAGTAAAACACGGGCCTGTCCGGTAATCTGAAAGCAAAGAAGGAGAATTCCATGAAGGTCCAAGAAAGCAGGAGCCATCACACACAGGAAGAGCTGGGTCCCATCTCGCATGACTCCAAATTGGCAAAGAGTCTTCAGGGATGGAAGCACACATTAGTGACTGTGAAGCCTTGGGCAGACCATTCATCGCTCACCTCCACATTCCTCAGCTAGGACACGAGGATAAACACACCAGTTCCTACCCACTCTGAAGATATTATTGTAAGGATCAAATGAGCTAATGGAAAACTTTACAACTGCGATGTCCGACACATGCATAGCATTATGATTTTAATATACATTCATTCACTCAAAAAAATGTATCGGTGCTAGAGAAAGCAAAAAATTTCAAAGTTTTCAGTGAGGCAAGTCATGGCACCTTCTTCCTAGGAGTTCCTTGAACAAGAGAAATGGGTTAGTCATATCTTTTGAATTGGGTCCATCTTATTTCAAATACAAAAAACAAACAAGCAAACAAATGATTAGCATTTTAAAATACTTACCACTGTGAAAAAGACATTAGGTATTTAAGATAAAGAGTAAGGACATTGGTCTGAAACCATTGTAACTCTTGGGCAAAAGTCCATCTCCAAGCAGACAGGGATAAGCAAAGGCTGCACGAGAATTTCCAAGTACTCTCACTGGATACAAAAATCTGCCTCCATTTTTGTTCTATTTTGTTTTGCTAAAAGGAGAAAGTTAATCTGGATTCAGCAGCCAAAAATCAAGAAAGATTAACATGTAGTGAGCACAGAGGACCAAAATCAGACTGGCCTCAGTCTCCCTATGAAAGAAATTGAGACCATAATGTCCATTTCTGTTCTACAGTGACCTTGACAGAGAAGGGAGGCAGAGTTGTGGCAAGACCCATGGGTTCCTACCCACTACCCAAAACTGCATGCTTCCCCATGTCATTTTCAGAAGTGCACAGATAGTTTCCTATCAGTCCAGGGATGCAGTAGATAGATGACAAATAACTGAATAACTCCAGTAAGTTCCTTTCACCACTGAATTCTCTCCTGCTTTCCCTGTTGGAGTTATGAGCCTGGAGCTCCCTATCACTAAATGTTCTTCCTCATTCTCCCTTCTATCTTGCTGGAATGAGCCACCTGTGCTCAATAGCACTGCCCTAATGTCTAGGTGGAAAGATGGGCCTTCTGAGCAGTTCCTAAAACAAAACATCACCCAGTCAAGTTCAGCAAGAGGACGAGGCCCAAATTATGGTAGCACTTGAGAGATGGACAGGATGGCCAAAATGTCGATGGGGATCTCCACATCTCCCTTTCCATGCAAGGGCTTGCCCGAGTGTGCTGTGTGTATTGCTTATGGCATGCAAGATGGCTATGGATGGTCAGGTTTTAATAGTCATTTATTAATTCTAATTTGTATTCTTAAAAAGCATAACCATAACACTCTTGTGATTTCACACATACATTTGCTATGATGAGGATGAATAAGAAAAGTTTAACTCAATTTAAAGAAAAATATTAAGTAAACATGGTACAGGATATGCAAATCGGCCAAAAAATTGTTTAGATTGTAGAGAAACACCATCAGTGTCACCATTCCAAAAGACTAACCTTATACCTTTCTTCCCCTTGAGTCTCTAATGCTCTGGCCTACCCACCTTTCCAGCTTCATCATGTCACTTCCTCAGTTTATTATCTTTTTACTTCGTTCATGCATTTTTTTACCCTACTGATTATTTTTCAGTTTTATGTAGCCAAATTCAAGGTATATTTTAATATTTAATACTTTTCAAAGCATGCCAGATCTATTCAAAATCTGCTATTTTCTTCCATAGTACTGAATTCAAAGAAGAATACAAAAATTAAATGCTGTTAAGATCTCCACCCTCATTTCATTCTGCCAATAAAGAAGAATGACACCACCATGACAGTTCACAGCAAATATATTCTTAAAGGCAGTAAACACAGGGACAGAGTCAAAGGCTATAATTGTTCATTATTTGGCTCAATTCTTCCAAATATTGCCAATAGGCATTTAATAAATACTTCTCTAACATATGGCATTTTTTTTCTATTTTAACACTTTATTTTATACTTTTGTGATTCAAAAATAATTATTTCAGACAATTAAGAAAAGGTAGCAACATAAATAAGAAAATAAAAATCACATGTTTAATTGTACCTGAAGAAATCTTTGATACATATTGGTTATATTGTCTTAACCTAATTTTACATGTGTTTTTTTTTCTTATCATAAGACAGGAACTATGTATTTTTAAAATATTTTATTTATTTATTTGAGAAAGAGAGAGTGAGAGATAGCATGAGAGGGGAGAAGGTCAGAGGGAGAAGCAGACTCCCCGTGGAGCTAGGAGCCCGATGCGGGACTTGATCCCTGGACTCCAGGATCATGACCTGAGCTGAAGGCAGTGGCTTAATCAACTGAGCCACCCAGGCACCCCAGCAACTATATTAAACCTGTAATTTTGAACCTTAATATTGCCAAAAGCATTTTCCCATGTAACTATTATTCCAAAATATGATTTTAATTGCCAAATTAATGGATGTGTATGATGGATAATTTTCCATCAAGTTATAACATAATTTATTCAATAATTTTCTTACTGTGTGTCATTTAAATGGCTTCCGATTCTTCATTATTACACACAGCATTCACTATACATTACTGATGAACTCCTTGACGATGAAAACTGTTTAGTCTCATGCAACAGTCATCAAGATTTTTATACCTACATATGCATAGTTTACTTCTGAGACTAGAAAGATCACAGCAACATAATCTTTTATTTAAAAAAGAAATAAAACTTTCTATGTTAGGTAATAAGGATAGAAGTGTGTTTCTTTTCTTCATTTATGGAGATAAGTACAACGCTTGAATCAAACAGGTTCATGGGGACATGACATTTTCAATCTTTAAAAAACATAACGGAATGTAAATCTGAATTTACAGTACCCTCCTCGACACTGCTTGGATTTGGTTTTGCTGCTCATTTTGTCAAAATAACCTATCAGAAGGATCTTATATATGAGGATCGCAAAACTCAGGGTAGGTGCGAACGTTTGTTTTGAGAGGGACAGCAGTAAAATGAAGGCACATTACAAAATACTAAGACAATCTGATTCAGTCCTGTCTGACACGGCCTCATGACTTCAGAAATGAATTCCTCATTGGAAGACCCTTATAAAAAGAAAGCAATCCTTAGACTTTTCCAGGGTCAATGACTTCTTACTCTCATTTCAATATGAAATGCATGGAATGGCAACTGTTGGGGCTCCTGGGGGGCTCAGTCATAAGGGTCTGCCTTCAGCTCAGGTCATGATCCCAGGGTCCTGAGATCAAGCCTGCCCAGCAGGAAGCCTGCCTCTCCCTCTCCCACTCCTCCTGCTGAGTTCCCACTTTCGCTGTGTCTCTCTGATAAATTTTAAAAATCTTAAAAAAAAAAAAAAAAAAAAGAAAATTCTAGAGGAGAACATAGGCTGTAACCTCTTTGACATCCGCCACAGCAACTTCTTTCAAGACACGTCTCCAAAGGCAAAGGAGACAAAAGCGAAAATAAACTTTTTCATGAATGAAATGAATTTCATCAAAATAAAAAGCTTCTGCACAGCAAAGGAAACAGTCAACAAAACAAAGAGGCAACCCACAGAATGGGAGAAGATATTTGCAAATGACACTACAGACAAAGGGCTGATATCCAAGATCTATAAAGAACTACTCAAACTCAACATCCAAAATGTTTAAAAGTGTACTACGAGTTTAACATGCAAGCTTGTTGGGACTTTCTGAATAGGAATACAGTAAATTGTAAAACAGAAAATAAATCATTATATAGACCCCTCATCTAGGGAAAAATATGAAAAAAAAAGAAATGGCAACTGTTAATTCTGACAATTTTCATTAGGTATCTCTAGAGTGCATAGGGACCCATCTTTACTAAATATACTGGATATTTGGCAAATAGTTGGAGTATGTAAAAACAGAATCTACAGACTTAACACATTTCTACATTAAATACTTAACACTATGAAAGAACCAAACCATTTGACAGTAGAGATTATTCACTAGACATAAAATATGTTTGTAGGGCCACATTTTCAACAAAAATTGCTGAGTGCAGAGGGAGAGGCATAATCTGGATGAAACAGAATTGGATCTAAAAATCTCTTGGAAGGTAAATGTTCTATTAGCGTAGTTTTCAAATGTCATTCTGATTTGGCAGCATGTGCTTTTGGTCCTGTGCTTCGTTTGGATTGCCAAAGTTATGCTGTTTTTTGTCCAATACTTTAACCACAGAAAAAAATCTGCCCACACTCCCAGTTCCTTACTAATAACCCAATCACTCACAATTATTCCCATAGCACTTACGTGATACTAGGCTAAATTTACATACTCTTTTTTTTAGATAGTCCAGTACCAGACAGGGCATGTGCTTAATTCAATGCTTGGGTAATGTCTCACTCATTCTCTCAATGTAAATTATTACTTCTAATGCAACGAACATCTAGTATTAAAAATACTTTCTGTTTGCGAATTCCTCCACAATCACTTCCTTATAAGACCTCCATGAACTAGGGCAACAGGCCAAGCCTTTCCCAAATTAAAATGCAATTTTAATTGTTTTTAACTGGCTTACTTTAGTGTGGCTTGTTCATGGGAAATTCTGCATCTACATGTTCCCATTCTGAGTCTTGAGGCTCCAGGACTATTTCACAGTCCCCATAGATTTAGTCTCAAGACTTACGATCTAACCAACGTGTATGTGTAGCTTCAGATGCTCGGCCCCTTCCCAGATCTGCAGCTCAGGAAATGGTGGGACCTCACTTCCATTTGTAATCCGACTTCACCCTGAAGCAAATGCATCATGCAGAGAGAAAGAATATTCTGTGGTACAGTGAATTCTTGTCACTCCTGCCCAGTCACTAAACCACAAACTGCAGGGAAGGCACAAGGATATAATTTGGGGCAGTAGGCTCCAATTATTTTAAATTCTTCTTTTCATAAAAATTATAAACAAAAGAATGAGATATCAATTTATCCATGACAGAATCACAGCAAGCTTCTTCCTTTCAGGTAAGTTGGCCTGGGACGCATTAAACTCCTAACATGTGGAATCCCCAGTTCAGTCTCCTGAGAAAAGAGTTCAGAGAAGTTTTAGTCTGGGGAAAATTAAAGCAAAGAAGTTCCATGATCATAATTAGTCTCATAACTGCTGCCATTTCTTCATATTCCAATTATTCTTAACCTCAGGATATAACCAAAACACCTGGGGGAAGTTTTGCAAAATACGAATGCCAGGGCCTCAACCCTGTCCTCCTATAGCGCTTCCACATGTGGCATGGGGCCTGAGCATCTGTCTTTTACAAAAGCCGCCTAAAGTGATTTTGCACTCTAGGCTCTAAGTTCAATCTCTCTCTCTCTCTCTCTCTCTCTCTCTCTCTCTGTCTCTCTCTCTCTCTCTCTCAACTTTATTGAGAAGTGCTTATGTTCCTTTATTTTTTGGAGGTGTCTTCAAGATAGCTGACTACTTACCTGAAGGTCTAACCTTAGAAATGTGAAAAAAAACCCATGAACTGGGATCACTGCTGCTCAATATGATCCAATTCCATTGTACTCATGTACCTAGTGTTGACTGATGATGAGGCACTTTACTATGTTCTTTATTAATTATACTGACCCAATTCCATTGTACTCATGTACCTAGTGTTGACTGATGATGAGGCACTTTACTATGTTCTTTATTAATTATACTAACCACAAGCTCACTAAAACAAAGAGCAAATTAAAATTTAAGAAGGCTAACCACCTACTGGTCCACTGTTAGAATAGTCAACTGATTCACGTTTCTAAGCTCTCCCCTCCTAGTGTTACAAGTCACATCTACATGATATCACTCCACCACCAGGAACTCCCACTTCCAATGGCCCTTCCCAGTGCTAGACATGGTACCTGAGTGAAATGCCAGGGGGTTTCTCCACCCAGGTTCCAAAGACATTGATCAAAGTTAGCATCAGTAACACCAAAAGTTAACTTTTAATTTCCTCAAGAATGGCACCATTACAGACCACCTTGAAATACTTCCATGACTCCTGATCTGACTGAATGTAAAGTGCTAAGCATCATCAATGAAGTTTATGCCCAAAATAGTCAAATCTTTATCAAATGAAGTTTCCAGACCTAACCTATAGCAGAGAGGACAGATGGGGTAGAAGAACAAGACAAATGACACCACAAGGAAACACTCAGAAAACACAGAATCCGTGATTTTCAAAGGCAACTGTCCTGAACTTTTCCAAAAATAAATTACCCCCTCTCCTTAAAAAAAAAATGATAGAGGAATTATCTAGATTAAAAAGACATAATAACTGAATCTTAATATGGGCTCCATATTATATAATATTGTGCAATTGTTCTCTTAGATATGGTCAAGGTATTTGGGTTATCTATGAGGTAAAGTATGATGTACACAACTTAATTTTCAAATGATTCAGCAAAACAAACAGACAACAAATATATATATAAGTACATACCTAATTGTTGTAAATATGTTATAAATATATAACATGTAATTACATTTATATATAATATAAACTAATACTTAGTACATGTTATATAATAATATATATTTATATGTACACACATATACAAATAAGCACATAGAGAATATTCTGTGTATAAAAGTGGGAAAATGTTAACAAATATTTAATGTAGGTGGTATACTTTCCATTATTATTTCAACTTTAACATAAGTTCAAAATGTTTAATAATAAAAATTCTGAGGTAGTGAGAACTCTTCCTGGGCTACTTTTCCTATGTAATATTGTTTCTTCCATTTCATCCAAGCTATGTTTTTTGTTGTTGTTGTTAAATGACACAATAAATTTCAAATATACCTTCCAATCCATACATTTTTATAAAATACTATATGAAAAATATGAGTGCAAATAAGGTCTCCACAATGTTATTTAAAGAATAATGTGCTCATCTTTTAGTAACTTTGAGAAGCAGCTAATTTAAAAAAATTTTTAGAAATAGGGCACAAGAATAAGCATAAAACTCTTCCTGCTGACAGTTGCAGACTTTTAGCTTCTCTAATTCATAAAAATATTTACCATCATAAATTTTAATATAAATATTCAAAACTGCTGGGACAAGATGGTGTACACCTTTTAATTCTAATGTGCAGACTAAGCAGTTGGCCGAATCCAGGCCATAGTTCTGTGGAGGCTGGTTATGTGTAGCAGCAACTGAACCACAAAATACCGATACCACATTTTATTCTGTTCCATAATGAAGAAAACAGTAAGCAATCTTGTTCAGGGAAGAGAATATCTCATGTCTGAATAATCATTGGCCGGACATTCTTTGTCCCCTCACTGTACATTCTATAAGTTGTGACTGATTTTCACTTTTCCCCAGTGTTATCTCCAAACTACTTTAATAGGGGGAAAAAAAAAACCCAACAACAAGTGGTGGGGTGGATAGAAGTCAAATTCTGGGTTGGGTGATATTTCTACCATCAAGATAGTAAAATCATAGAGTGTCCTCATTTTTCGTGGTCTGCAAATTGTACATTCACCAACCGCTGGCCCTGATTTATGCCCTTTGGGAATGGCTTGCATGAATGCCGTGTTAAAGGAAACTGCAGTTTGTTTTTTTTTTTTTTTTAAGATTTTGTTTATTTATTTGACAGAGAGAAACACAGCCAGAGAGGGAACACAAGTAGAGGGACTGAGAGAGGGAGAAGCAGGCTTCCCGCCAAGCAGGAAGCCTGAAGTAGGGCTTGATCCCGGGTCTCCAGGATCATGACCTGAGCCGAAAGCAGTGGACTAACCAACTGAGCCACCCAGGCACCCCTGAAACTGCAGTTTCACCACAGAGAACCAGCAAGACAAAAACAGTAGCATTATATAACGATATGATTTATTTGTTCTTTTATATTTTCTTCAAAGCCACCAAGTATTAAACATTCCCTACATTCCGAAAGCAAGATTCATAATGTACAAGTAAAGGGCCCTGTGATCAATGATATTAAATATAACTTTCCAGGGATGACATATTCTGAGATCAACTCGTGTATCTTAAAAGTACCTTGTAATATTGCTTAATTTCCAAACAAATTCTGCCTGAAGGGAATTCAATTCCTGAAGGATTATAATGGAATATTTGTTGTTAAAATTGGAAGATCATTATTATAAATGAGATTTTTTTACATATAGAGAATAAAGGCCTATGTCTGTAAAGGGGCAATGAAAATTAACTGATTGGTGTTATTCCAATGTAGGTTCCACTAATACGAGATAGCTAGACGAGGCAAACTCAAAAAAGAGACAGGAAGTAGAATGGTGGTTGCCAGGGGCTGAGGGAAGGAAGGAGAGGGGAGTTATTGTTTAGTGGGTACAGTTTCAGTTCAAGAAGGTGAAAAAGTTCTGGAGACAGATGATGCTTGCTGTTTGCACACAATGCAAATGTACTTAGTGCCCCTGAGCGTTATGTATATTTTACCACAATTAAAATATCCCACGGCGTAAAATAAAATCAGACATTCCGACTTCCACGATCAGGTTCAATGAGGAAACGTTACAGTTGTAAAACGTCATCAAGAATTTCTTCATTCAACGAAGCTACTGTGCTGTATCAGTGAGCAGCAAGAGAAAAGTCCCTGATCAAGGAATTTACCATCTGGTGGGGGAAGTAGTCAGCAAATAGGTGAACACATTTAAAATCATTTTAGATTTGAGGCTGTGATTTAGTCTACAAATGAAGTAAGCATGCTGCCATGATAGAGAATAATTGGGGACACCCACCGTGGAAGACTTCTTGGAGAAGGGAGTTATTTATACGGAGGCCTAAAGGATGAGAGCAAGTCAGCTGTGCAAAGCGAGAGTCAGTGCTTCTGAGGTTTAAGACACAGCAAGAACAGTGGCTCTGAGCTGGGAGAGGGCCTGGCTTCTCCAGTAACGAGAGAAGGTCACCGCGACCAGAGCTCAAAGAGCAAGGGGAAAGGGGCACACACACCACGGGGCTGGAACATTGGGCAGGGGCTGGATTACACAGCACATTCTAGGTCATTGTAAAGAACTTGGATTCGGCTTGAAGCTCAACAGGAAGCCCCTGAAAACACAGGGTGTTATTTTTTAAATGTATTGCATAGAGGGTTCAAGAGTGGAAACGGGAAGGCTTGCAAGGAGGCTACTGAAGGAGCTGAAGAGGTTTGCATGTGAAGGGCGAGGGAAACTGAGAAGATGAGGATGACTTCAGGTTTCTGGCTCCAGTACCTGGATATGGGGCCAGCCACTCACTGAAATGGGGAATGTGAAAGAAGATTAGTCTCGGACTATCAACAATCAGTAGGAGAGGTCCTCGCGCGTTCACGAAGTACCAAGTACAGGACAGGTGATTTGAGTGGATGAGGCTGGCCTTGCATAAAAAAAGACCATATTATCTGTCCATCCTGCTGCTATAAGAGCTGTGTATAATGGGATTACATCTTGGTCTGTGCATTTCAGCCTTTTCACTACATTTCTTGCCCTCGTCCTCTTTTCGAGCAAGACCAGACTTGAGCAAGACCTTTTGACTACATAGTCATATCATATTCAAATATTGAGGTATAGACTATATGGTGGAAATACCTCCGTCGAACCCATTCGGCCAGTTCTCACAGAAACCCGAGCGTTAAGTACACATGGCTCAGACCAACAATATGTGACGGAATCCTGGCATGTGGGTGGGATCTCCTCCAGAGGAACTTCACTGCTGCTTCTATGAAATGACAGGGCAAGGGAATCCAAGACCACCAGCATGCTCACTGCCAGCCCTAAGCTTATTCTACAGGAAATTGATACATACCACACTCCAATGATATTATCAATTCTTAGAGATCTGGTGAAAAACTTAAGGGGAGGACAAAAGTTCAGCTATTTAATGACAACTGAGAAATGCCTCATATAAATATGGACTTTCTGTACTATCGAGACAGATGACAGTGAGATGGTTTAGAAACATTGGTTGAGAAGTGTTATTTCTAAAATCGGCTTTTTAACAAATATTCATTTGCTTATGGGTACATGATTACATGATTACATAGGTTGTTTATCCCTTTCATCCTTATTTCTCTGTCTCTGAATCTCATACACACACACACATACACACGCACTGAAGTATGATAATATATTATATCAAGTAGTTCTCAAGGCGACCCTCTTATTCTCAGAATTTTTCTTTGGAAGAAAAGGATGAATGAAAACTTCCTGAGACTTTCCAGCTCGGGTCTGGCACTGAACTCAACTGAAGAAAGACAAGTTGGAAGAAAATACGAATATTACTCAGAACATGTGAGTGAACTATGCCGAAGACAGGCATGGAAACTGAGGGATGGGAGAGGCCACAGTTCCAAAACCCGGTCCGGTTGATATAACTAATCAACAAAAGAAGATTCTTGATTAAAAATCTGTGTGTGCTCAGATACCAAAACATGGCGGAAGACTGATTTTCCGAGAAACCAAAGACTAAAAGCATTAGAACCTTAGAACAGCATTTTTGCTGTTATTTCACAGTCACCCATTTTTAAGATCTACTCCATGGACTGAGAATATGTTACCAACTGGACAATCATGGCCACTGCTGGCCTCTCGGCAGCTTCACTGGTGACATTCAGGTTTGCGTGTTCTGGGACATGGATGTTGTGCAGGTGACAATGGTTTTGAAGCATCAGATAGCGAATGCACATTAAGCAGCATGCTCTTTGGAAGTAAAACTTACGTTCCACTCATCCCAGGTAAATAATCTGAAGAGCGAATGATGAACACTATGCTACAGAGGCAAACAGGTAAATCTAGTTGTAGCTAAGTTTTACCTCATGCAGCCGGTGGGAAGACGGCTCAGAAATTTCCATTCTCTAGAACTGGAAAGAAAATCTGAAGTTTCTCCCGAGACTATTAGGTCTACAACTATTAAATTGTGTGCTGTCTGAACACTTAAAGGGGTACTGTGTCACTCTGTTCCCTCTTACCACTTACTAAAGATTTACATCAACTTGGCCAGACATTGGTTTTCATCTGAGGCAGCTAGTTAGATATGTGTGGAAAGTGCATATGGTCAGAAAATAACAAGAGACAGCATTAGAAGTGGTTTAACATGCCCCAAGAGGCAAGCCAAACACCACAATTTTCTCCAACAGTGGAAGAAAAAACAGCTTGGGCCAGATTTTGGCTCTGGATGTATGAACAGGTCTATATTGTATTCCCTTGGGTATTTACGAAGCATGTTAACAATAATTAAAATGGAATTTCCAAACCTTTAAGGGTAAAAGCTAGGAATATAATATCAGTGACCTTGGAGAGTGTTATAATTCAATCTACATTGCATTCACCATCCTGGGATTTAACTAGTGATATTCAAAACCCACAACTCCTGCCTGGAGTAAGTGGTCTTGGGTCTTTTGCTCATGCAAACATCCTCTACTCAAATGTATCTTCCGTTTTCTGCAGTATTTTTGGCCAAAAGGTAGTGCCTCTGGGTTATCAGCACTCCAATTTCTCTGGTCCATAATTCTTCACCTGACGTCCACAGTTAGCAGGGACCCAGGAGGTCCAAGAGTACCCAGATGCTGCACAAAAGTCATGTGGATGTAGTAAAGTCTCTAAGTGCCTGATCCAAGTGGGCAATCACATGGTCTCTTCAAGAAATTTGGAACTGGGGTTGGGAAGTACTGGTCTTTCTCGTTGCAGGGGGCAGGACCCCCAGGTGATGTTACCTCCGGGCTTCTAGGTCAATAGGTATTCAAAGAAGTTCAGAGCATGTCACTTGCATGGAGGAAGGATGATGTCTGAGGAGAAGAGCAAGGACAGAGACCAGGTGGCCTCAGGGAGAGGCCAAGAGAGTGGTAGTTCCTGCTTGCAGGGTCCGATAAACCCCTGGTGTGCCGCCACCCTTGAAGTCCTGGGATATCCCAGGAATGAATCTCCCTTTCTGCTTCAGCTAGTTTTGTTACTTGGAACCAAACCAATATACGGTTTATACCTTTTTGGAGGAAGAAAGTCTGCAGTTTTCATCAGATTCTTAAAGGTATTTGTGGCTCAAAAAGGCTTAAACCTCTGCACCATTTAATAAGTAATGAGTAAGACCCGGGCACTGTTTAGATAACTTGTCTAGATTAACCAGAAAGTGTTTTATAAAATACGTAACTTGTCATTCTCAAAGAAAAGTGAAAATACAAAACCCTTCCCAGTTGGTAACACAAGCCCAGACACACACACACTTGAGCAGCTGTGTGACTGTAACTCAAGAGAGGCCACGTAAGAACAAATAAAGTCGCAGGGAAGTTACCGCAGCCATATGTAAGTCACTAGCTAATTTTTAGTAACATGCAAAGTTCCAGCTGATTTCTCCCAAATGGCACCAGGCATTTATTGATGTTTTTACCTTGCCTATTTAAGCAGAATACTAGGGGTAGTCTAGAGGTAGATTGGGAAGGCACCAGGCCTAAAAAGTCAAGAGGCCTGCTTTTTGGTCTCAGCTTAGGGACTGATTTGCTGTGCATCTTGAGTCAGACGCTCTGCCTGTCTGATGGACACCAAGAGGCTGAGGCATGAACAATTCAGATGTCTTGGTGGCCTCTCACCTAGCCTGAGCCAGGACATGGCAGTCAGGTTAGAGAATGTCACTTTCATCACCCAAGAAAGGTAGTGTGATAGCAGCTCATTTTTTCACTAGACTTGCCCCTCCCACCATTCTTATCCTGGTAGAGGGTATCACCATGGCCCAGATCACCTAGTTGACAAAGCTGGAAGGAAGTATTATAGAAGTCTCACACCCCACACTCAAGTCATCCCTGAAAACCCTGTAAAATATACCCAACCATCTCTGCTCTGCCGTGGATCCCCATTTCCTCTAACCACACAGTAGTGTACCTAAATGGGTTAGAACCTAGGGCACTCTGTGGAATGGTCCTTGCCCAGTTTCATCTCTTCCCACTTCCCTTGGTGCAGTCCCTGTCTAGTGATGCCAAGAGGACTATAGTTCCTCAACTCATGTCCCTTCTGCTTGGATTGCCCTTCCTCCCCCTATTTTTTTTTTTTTTTAGCAAATCTCTCCTCTGGAAGTCTTGCTTGAATTAAACTCCACCATCATCACTGATTTATATGATTGTTTTTCATTAGACTGTGAGCCCTAAGGGTAAATACTTTATCACATTAAACTTTGTATCCCCAGGACCTAGACTAGTTTATGAGTCCATAATAAGTTTTCAAGTATTTACGAATGAATGAATATGAAAAATTACATATCTCCCAAGTTAGTCTAAACCCATAATCTTGTGTACTATTCATTCCCTTGGCCAAGCCATAATGAGCTACTTGTGATTCCCTGAATCTAACCCCTCTGACTTGTGTCCTAAAACTATGATGAACAGTGTGGCAGTGAGCGTGTACCCTTGTGTCAGTTTCTTCTGCCCCCTGGGGTTGTCTTCTCAGGCAGGTAGTATGAGTAGTATATGAAAGCGTGTACTTAAAATACTTGAGTTCCTGGTTCTTCCATTTTTTTCCCCCTTCCTCCCACAGATACTATGGTTACAGGTTACTGAGATATTCTGATAGTCTTCAGAACAGATGATACCACTGACCCATAGACCACAGGACGTGTATCTTCTAATCTGTTCTGCAAGGCTGACAGATTTGTTCTGAATCAGCTCTACCCTCCGGCTTGGCCTCCTCTTGTGAATAATAGGATTCACAAAATAGAGTAAGAATAAAGACTGCCATGGGGCACCTGGGTGGCTGCCGGTTAGGCAACTGCCTTCGGCTCAGGTCATGATCCCAGGTCCTGGGATCGAGTCCTGCATCAGGCTTCTTGTTCAGTGGGGACTCTGTTTCTCCCTCTCCTTCTGCCTGCTGCTCTCCCTGCTTGTGCTTTCTGTCAAATAAATAAATAGAATCTCTAGAAAAAACAAAAAGAATAAAGGCAGCCATAAAGATCAAGTCAAGCCTGGATTCTGCTCTGAGCAAGCTGGAAGGTAAAGGTGGACAGCTGCCTCACCCCACTCTCTACAGTCCCTTTGTCCTTAGCTATCTTCTAGGAAGTAGTAGACGTGTGCCCTGGTCTGTCAATAAGACATAGATGGAGGCCTACAAGATGGAAAGTCAAGGAAAGCTTTCCATTTCCTGATAAAATGAGACACAGTCACCTGGATAACACCCTTGTCCTTTATCCTTTCATCCTTCTAGAAAGATGTCACACCTAGAAGCCCATCAGCCAACCTGCAATCCTGAGGACAAAACCCCATGCATTAAGGATGATAAAACAGCGAGGACGAAGGGCCCATGGTCCTTGATGACATCTTTGATACTTCCAAATTCATTTGTCACATAAGAAAAATTAATCCCTGCTTGTTTAAGTCCCTGTGGTAGAGGTTTCTGTTACTTCACCCAAACTCATTTCTAACTGAAACTCCAAGTATGTGGATCTTGTTATCTTATGATATATATATATATATAATATATATATATATTAGTAAATGATCCAAGAATAAGATATTGCATTTCTGAAATTCTTATGAGCATGTATTTTTAAAATGAGAGCAAAAATATTGAGCAAAGCAAATCAAGTGCATAAATAAATTTCACCCAACTTCAAAGGAGAATTCCAGATATTATTCCTTCATGAACTCATATTCTAATAATCAACTTAATTTTCCTTTCTGGCAACTGGATAAGGTGTCTAATTGGGACATGAATAGCCTCTGTTAAACTGCCTTAACACTCTGCTGTTACTGCAGAGACATCTTTTTAAATTAACCAACATAGAGTCACACACATCAGTACGACTGCGAGTTCTCATTTGTGAAATACATTCCATTTTTAAAAAAAGAAGATCACCAATACCTTTGTTTCTCTATTCTCTTTTCGAAACCAGCTGGGCTATTTTTTAATGTGATATGCCCCACATACTGTCCTTCACTGAAAATAAAGATTACCATCCCCTCCCCCGTAAGTTCCTAATTATTTTACGTATCTGATTTGTTACCATAACAATCACAGAAATATACACAAATACAGCGGACATCTGGAACTAATGGAATTCTGGAGCTATTGCCAAACAGTGGCAATTTCAAACTATGTGTCAATAAGAATGTCCTAAAGAGCAAAGAACGATATAAATGCTGAGGAGGCCCATGGGTCGGGAGAGACTACAAGGGCCCTGGTAGGTATGACTGCATCACATCAACGTGAGGAATTATTCCATCTTTATATAGGGTAACACTGCTGATCCCCTCTACAGGCTCAGATGGTCTCCATAACCAATAAAAACAAAGTCTTAGCCTCCTAATCTGTTTTGGCTCAAAGAAGAGGAAGGAAAAGGGTGGTAAATGAAGTTTATCACACTTTTCTTTCTATTCCCTGCCCCTAACGCTTGTGTGAGCCGAGCTGTTTTGTTTATTTGTTTGTTTGTTTTAAATCCCAGATGTTGTTGTTAATGTGAAAAGCCTCATCCAGACCTTGGAAAGTCTTCTGATGACATGTATGATCTGAGAGAAGTGCTTAGCCCCCAACACAGGAAATTCCATAATTATGAGCTGGTTGTGCTTTAAAAGTCTATGGATCAGATGAGCACTGAAACCTCTCATTTTAGAACTTGAAAGCAGCTCATGTATGGAGGAAAGAAAGTGCACACATTGATAGATCATGCTGGCTACTTCCGCATGCTGGCTTACCTCATTTTCACAGCATTTCCAAGGAAAACTCCCCCACCCCCATTTTACAGAGGAGGAAACTGAGGCTCAGAGTAAAGTTAAGACACTTGCCCAAGGCCATACACAGGCTAAGAGGCAGAATGAAAATTCTGATTTTGGTTGTTTCTGATTCTAAACTCTGTGCTTTCCCCTTACTACTTTGCCTTCCTCAAAAAGACCATACGATTTATACAAGCGTCAACTAAAACTCAGAGACGCGAATTGATCTTCTCAATGTCACAAAGCAAATTTACAGCAGATGGAATTAGAATTCAGACTTCTCAAACCCTGGGTCAGGTCCTCATACTTGCACCTCTTCTTAGGTCCCACTTTTTTCTTTCTGTACATCAGGATTAAATCCCAACCCTCAGTGATCCTAGTTGTCCTACTCCTAAATCTGGAGCTATATGTAAACCCTCAAGGTAGTGTTGGAGTATTTACATAAAAGGCAAAGTATTCCAATTTTGTTTTCGAAAACATATCCACCCTAAACCATGAAAACACAAAAGCAATTCTGGTGTCAGCTGAAAAACCTATGTGTTAAAATTTACAACAGCTAGTTACCTCCAGGAGTTGGGATGGGAAAGTCCAAGAAGGTATTGGCATTGTTTTAGTGCTTATGCTAAGTGGTGTATATTCTTCTACTACCTTTGTAACTATCTGCAAACTAAGATGGGTGCATCTTATATACCTATGTGGCTATGGGCAAATTATTTACTCTCTGCTCTTAAGTTTTCTTTCTTTCTTTTTTTAAGATTTTATTTATTTATTTGACAGAGAGAAATACAGTGAGAGAGGAAACACAAGCAGGGGGAGTGAGAGAGGGAGAAGCAGGCTTCCCACCGAGCAGGGAGCCCGATGTGGGGCTCGATCCCGGGTCTCCAGGATCATGACCTGAGCCGAAGGCAGTCGCTCAACCAACTGAGCCACTCAGGCGCTCCTCTTAAGTTTTGTTAATTATACATAGGGATAATAATAGCCAGGGTGTTTGTAAGAATGACAGGAGATAAAATATGTAAAATATGTAATCTTACATCTAATAGTTCTATGACAATGATACCATGAACAGAGGAGATCGTTTCACATAACGTACATCATCTGACTGGTTTCTCCTCCCTCAGAAAGAACTGACCCTCATCTGTGCAATATTCAGACATAAGGCCATACTTAATGTGCTATGTTAATTTCACATATACATGGTATTTATGTTAATTTTATGTGAATTTCACATATTGTTTCTTTAGTGTTGTGTTCCTTTCCTTACAACTTTCTGATGTTCTCTCCTTGATCTAAGACTAAAGGCTCCCAGCACTAAAAATATGTCCCCAGTTCAAGGCTGTCTTGCTAATCCTAGGTGCCCATTAATGAGAAACGTGCACAATCCCTATTAGCCCAGCTTGAGTTTCTAGAGCTCTGATCCACCTCTGCATAATCACCCTACCCCACATCTACACACAGGGCAGAAATGTGGGGAAACTATTTGGCATTGTCTCTATTATCCAAGAACATGTCTGGTTCTTTCATCCCAGAATGTCTTTCCCCCTCATCCTTCAAGCCTGAACTTCAAGCCCAAACTTAAGCACTTCATTTTGGAGGGAGCCTGTCCAACTTCATCAGTCAGAATGAACATCATCTCCTATGGTGCAGTGTCTTTCCAATGCCTATTTAGCACTCACACCACGTGGCCCGTGGTAAGAGACAGAAGCACACAGGTCATAGCCTACGGAACGGTAAATTTCCTAGGAGGAGGGAGAGTTCCCCGTTTGCCTCTGACCTCTTATTCTCTATTCCCAAATGCCAGGGACAGAAGACACTCAATATATACATCTGTCGAGCTCAACTTTTAACCAGGTACAAAAACTGTTCTTGCTTCCCTTTGGGTCACCCACAACTACCCACAATTATACACATTCCTTAGATGAACTCATGTGAAGTTAATTAATTCTCCAACTCAGCAGGATATCAGAACTGAATGTACCCAACTAATCTACATGCTAAGATAATAAACAGGCTTTTGCCTTCTACGTTTCTAATGGTGGTCTCTGAAAGAAACTTTCCACTAGCTGTATAACTCAAATATTTCCCAAATAGGAGATTCTAAGCTAAAAGGCTTTTCCAAGGCAGTAATACATCTAAACTTCTCAAATATTGTATCTTCCAAAGAGAACTGTGCTCTACGTCATTTCCAGGAGAAAGTGTAGCACCTATGAATTTAATTTTTTACCCTCATAGAACATATTCACGCAAAGTTCAACAGCTTAATGGGGTGAGATTTTAGGTGAGCACAACAAACTTCAAACGTCAGTCACTCTTTTTGTATCAGTGGAATCTTGGTGCAGTTTTGGAAGAGACTTTATAATTCACCTTCAATTTCTAACCATTCACAGGATGAAACCACCATGAAATAGTGGTTGGAAAGAAGGATTTAACATCAAGCTTCAACCATGGCAGATTCAAAATCTAGCCAGTGCCCGCCAAATATGAGCTCAACAGTGCTCATAAGAAGAGGGTAAGGTTTACAAAACAATCCTCTTTGATGAGTTAAGTACAAGGGAAACAGAAACATATGGGTTAAATTCCCCTTGAAATACCCGTGGATTTAAAATTAAGTGGAAAAGTGCTTGGCAAAGCATAAATTCTAAGCATCTGAAATGTAGTTAGAAATCATTTTGAGACCTTAACAAGAGGGGTTCCCTTGAGGTCTCCTGCACAAAATGCCATGTACTTCGTATGTCAACGGCAGGTAGTTCTCATAGAGAAGATAGTGCTTGAGCTCAGACTGTGGAAACAGATGAGTCCGATGTGAGTTTCAATCCCACCCCTTACTAGTACTGTGCTGTAGTATGACTTCAGAGAACCTCAATTCCTACATGTGTCAAGTGGAGGTAATAACAGTCCCTTTCAGTGTTGTTGAGGAAGGTTGAGGGAAACTATTACATGGGAAGTAGCTAGAAGTGTCCCAAGTGGACAGTTTTTATCCTAGGGAGGCAGGGACTGAGGTTCCCAAGCCCAAGGCTAAGAGGTGGGTTGAGTCCACACTATAAAACTACAATAAAGAAGCCACACGTTGGGGGCAAAGAGGCAATGTGGAAGGCAGAAAGATTAATTTGCATGGGGAACCGAAGTCTCAGTTCATCCAAGAGTATGTTAACGCTACATGCATCCCTGATTCTTAGGATCAGAAAGCTCCTAATTTTCCTTTCCAGATGAAGAAACTGAGCTAGGGCAGGGAAATGATTTGCCCAAGATCACACAGCTACGGAAAAGCAGAGCCAGCTCTAGAACTCTAGTTTCCTGCCTTCTAGCCCTGGACAATTCTCACTAATCATGTTACTACCCTGGATGTGGGCCTGATGAACGCTGGTGCCAAGTGGCAATTGGTTTCCCCTCCAGGGGAGCAATGGAAAGGGCAGTAGAGTCCTTTTTCAGCTTGGAACATGCCAGAGATGGCGTCAAGGAGCCAGGTTTAAACCAGGTCAGCCAGAAGGGTTTGTCTAATGCACAGCTGAGCAAGCTCGATTCAAGCCAGGATTCCCTCAGAACAACGGGTGTGTCAGCGACGAAGTTGAGTGAACTAAGTTCAAGCCAAGTATTCATGGAGAAGGCTAGGAAAGATGGGTCTAGGTTGGAGAAGGGAAGAGAAAAGAATCAGGGGAAGATTTAAGGAAAGGGACCAGACAACTGGGTTTGCCTCTGCAGCATCTTTCTTCCAGCGGGGCTGCTCTGAGCATAATTAGCTGTGAAGGGTCCTTCCAACACTGACCGTCATTTGATATGCTTGCATTTGCAAGGTTCTCACTTGAAAATAAAACGTAACCATCACCTGAAACGCTATGCCTAAAATGTAATTAAGCCACCACTTTGACATGAATTTGCTAGTTTGAAGGCTCTGACATCTGAATAGCCAGGCTTTCCTCTCAGTGGTTAAGTCACAAGTTCGAGTGGCTTCCCTCCCGCCTTTCAAATATGCTTTCTTATTAAAGAAAAACTCTTAAACAGTCTGGATACAAATCATAATTTGCACTCCAAGCTCTCTCAGCTAGGCTAAGTTAGCATCCAACCTCATTCCTCACCTCCCTCTTGGAATTCTCTTTGCTCCATTGAACCTGCTCGAGTTCTGATCCGACGAAGCATCTCACATACTTATATGCACACACCATTGTTTTCTTCAACTATTTCTCATTTCAGAATATCTCCTCTCAGTTTATCTAAGTAATGTAGTTTAGGGTAGACAGAAATACTTGAGTATCATTTGAACATTATTTCAACCTCCTTACCATGAGGTTTAGTTTTTTGATAGCTTGCTAATTTCAGAAAGAAGGGTTTTAATTATTAGATCTATTCCAAGCCAGGATATAAAACCCTTTCTAAGCAGGTACTCCTTAAAGTGTATTTATTAAAGAGAAATATAAATTAGCTAAGTCATCTTATAGCCCAGTCAAGCATGCATAAAGTTATTTTGCTAAAGTAAATGTGATTTTGGCACACTGACAATTAGCTTTGGTAATTCTATCCCTAATTCTATCCCAAAGAAGTAGCTAAGGAAATTCTACCAAAAGAAAAAAAAAATAAAAAAAAAAAAAACCCAAAGAACTCATACAAGGTGTCTGGCTACAATGTATACTAATGCAAAAACAGGAGACTAGGAGAAGGATCAGATACAGAGAGAAGATTAATAAGAATGGATATCAAATGTATTGTCAAGAAAGCAAAGCCTGTAAGCTGGGTCTGTTTTTCTGATAGCTAGTTTTATTAAAAAAAAAAAAATTTAAAAAAAGGAAAACCAGAATGATGTTTGATGTAATATGGGAGTAGCTATAAGTGCTACATAGCTCTGACTTCTGATGAGAGCTGACTTTGCAATCTGACTTCCCAAAAGAGACCTCTCTCAGAGCTCTTTGAATTCACACTGGGAGTAAGTGCTGATTATCTGAAGTTCAGGCTATGAAACAGGTGAGTAAAAAGATCCGCCCTGACTCAACGAATGCCCCAAGGGTTTTGGTAAATGTGAAAAGCGGAAACCAGGGGTCTGTTCAGAAATAAGCTGTACTTCAAGTTACTGGAAATACTGAATACAGAACACTAGAGAGGGGAATAAGGATTCTGTACTGCAAGCCATTTTCTCTATCTTAGGTATGTGCTCCTTTGACAATTTATTGGCTAGAATAACATGGTTCCTTTCGTAACAAATTGTAGCCACAAATATATTATGTCTAAGGAATTTTGAGACCCCTTCGAAAGGGAGCTTGATGCAATCGTCAAGCCCCCAGGCACTTTCAGCATGAGCAGAGAGCTCTCCAGGAAGTCTGGAGGGTGGAGGCTGGGTTCCCCCAGACTGAAATCCAAGAACTCTCTCATTAGAAGAGTCTGACTGAGTAAAAGGCCTGCCGAGGACACAGAGCAAGGACAGGCCGACAGACCTCTGTGAGCAGCCAGGGTCCCAAGCAAAGCCTGCCAACCCAGGCAAGCTATGAAAGTTGCCTGCATCCATGTGAACTAAGGCAACAATGTAAACTCTCCTTGCTTCCCAGAAGGACCGGGTAAGTGCTAAGCCTTTGAACTGCCAAGAGAATTCCACAGCATTCAAGTACATGTTCCGGCCAACGAGGGACTGAAAAAGATGATGGCAGATAGGAAGGTGAGAATGACAGACGAAAGGTTTCATATCTAGTAGCAGAAAAATAATGAACAAAATATACCGAAGAGGAAGACTGAAAGTACTTTGACCTCAAAACCCTTCTTTAATAGAGACAAAGCCTGTCAAATGGTTTAGTATGCTCATCATTTGCCTCCAGTTGTCTGTTATCTGCTAGGGTCAGTTCATCCATTCCAACTCATATATGTAGGAGGCAAAACAAGGAGACAGAGGCTAGGCAGAAGTGAGTCTCATATAAGAAGAGTTTTGAGGTAAGAGTGCAGAATTCATGGACTCTTCTCTACTAATGGACACACGAAACATGACTTACGTTGCCATTGCATGAAACCAAGCCTGCCCTTGGTTGGCAGGAGTCAGTTACGTTTCCTCTACATTATACCCTTATCTGAAACCATCCTACACGCATTCCCCAACATAAAGATTAAACAGCTGCGAGGTGAAGCTCACATACCTAAAACCCATAAAGGACCCTGGTTAATGACCTAGCTCTGCCATCTACAAGATGGCTGTTCAAATCGCTTGACCTCCAGGTTTTGGTTTCCTTATCTATAGAAGCTGGATAAGAACATTTTTCTCAGAGTTTTGGTGAGGATTAAATGAGCTAATACATAACAAATGCTTACCCCAGAAGGTGATCAAAGAGCAGCTGCTATTGTTATTATTAATATTACTATTATTCATAGGGGAGATGAGAGACTTGAATGTTATTCCCTGGGAACTGGATTCCCAACCCTCTTAGTAGTTAGATGCACACTGTATACTATGTGATATGAGAACTTCTAGCATTTTTGTAATTTATGATGGGTATGTACTAGATTTCTAAGTATTCCTTGTTCTTCTTCATATGAGCATGTTCTGATACTCTAATTATAATGGGAGCTCCTACAATCGAGGGCCCGTGGCTTCAGTTTACTTCTCAGATTTCTCCAAAAGACTTCAACAAGTTGCCTGAGCCCTGAATAGCTAATATACTCAAGGACTTTAATGCTAAAGAGGCCTTAGAAATGGTCCAATCCATGTCACTTCATGTAACAGTGAAAGGAATTTGGTAATGGAAGTTAAATTCCCCACCCCTATGTGACCCTTCTTAAACCAATTAACCTCTCTGGGCCATAATTTCCTCATCTGAACAATGGAAATGGCACCACACCACCCACCCTACAAGGTTGTTGTGGAGGCTAAATAAAAGAATATATTCAGATATAGTTGGCAAATCGAAAAGCAATGAGTTTTCTTCACTATAATTATAGACTAGAAGAGGGATGAGTGATTTTCGCAAGTTCATCCAAATTCCCAGTGATGAATGGTCTGTCGGGGAGAGGTTTTGAGATCATGGTATCCGTGAGCAATCACAGTGACCTATATTTTCAAGCCAATTAGTGATTTCCTTAAAACTAACTGACTCTGCAGTTCTCCCCTTCCTGGCCTTGATCTTTAGAATGTTCATTACCTCCTGTTACAGGGAGATCTAGATTCCTGAGCATGTGTTCATGTAGCCTGGGTAGAATCAGAACAATCACCTGCTAAGGTCCTACAGTAAATGTCAATGCTCTAAAGCTTTATATAATTTCAAAATTCAGAATAGGCAATACAGTCATAAGAAAGTATTCACTTCTCATTCTTCTTCATTTACCTTGTGCCCAATTCCTCTGACCAAATAGATAACCATTTTATTAGCACCCAAAATATTCATCCAGAAAGGTTTTTACGGAAACACAAGCACATGTGAATGTATTAAAGGTCAACTCAAGCTTCATCAGATTCAATTCAAAATTTTAAAGCATCACACTTATCTTTTTAGACTTCACTAACAATTTCCAAGTGAGCCACTCAATCAACAACCTTCCAATGAAAATCATCTTACTATAACACTCGGGAAAAAGAATCTCTCTTTATATTAGAGGCTTCACCTCACCAACTAGAGTCATGCTCTTAGGTTATCAGAACTAATATTTGGGGCACCTGTGTGTCTCAATTGGTCATGCATCTGACTTTTGATTTCGGCTCAGGTCATGATCTCAGGGTCACGAGAAGGAACACCATGTAGGGCTCTGTGCTCAGCAGGGAGTCTGCTGGAGATTATCTCCCTTCCCTCTACCCCTCCCCTGGCGCTCTCTCTCTCTCTCTCTCTCTCTCTCTGTCTAATAAATAAATCTTTATTTAAAAAGAACCAGTATTCAAACGGTTGATATAGTCAACCTACTGAGCAGGTGAAAATATGAAGGCAGGCCATCCTGGATAAGCAGGATGTTTGGCTTAAGCCTAAATTTGAATGTACATAAGAATAACTGAGGGCCTTATTCAAATGCAAATTCCTGGAACAAAGCCCCAACAATTCTGATTTCTTTGGGGAATGGGAATCACATTTTTCCTAAGCAACCCTAGTTATTCTTTTTTTTTTTTTTTTTTTTTTTTGACAGAGAGAGAGAGAGAGAGAGATAACCAGTAGGCAGAGAGGAAAGCTCCCCGCTGAGCAGAGAGCCAGATGCAGGGCTCGGTCCCAGGACCCTGAGATCATGACCTGAGCTGAAGGCAGAGGCCAACCCAGTGAGCCACCCAGGCACCCCAGCAACCCCAGTTATTCTGATACAAGTGCCCAGCAGACCACATTTGGGAAAAACTGAACTGGAATTTAGGGAAATGGGTCCATGTCTGGACTCCCATCAGTTAGCTCCTCTAGTTAGTAACATTGCTTCACTGGGCCTTCATAGCATCCCCATAAAGGCAGAGAAGAGCCAGATGGTCATAAGATTCCTCTCTAGAAGTCCATGCTGTGGTGCTGTGACATCTCAGTCAACTTTGATGGACAGTACAGCACAAAGGGACCATGGCTTACTGTGACGCATCTACTTCAGACGAACTTTACGTGCAGTAGTGCCCCTTATCCGTGGTTTCACTTTCCACAGTCTCTCTTACCAAGGTCAGTGTGATCCAGAAGCAGATTATCCTCTGTCACTAGTAACCTAACACTACATCAGAATGCCTAGATCACTCGTCTCCCTTCATCCCATCAAGTGAGCATTTCATTATATCACGTCATCCCAAGAAGAAGGGTGAGGACAGAACAACCTTTTGAGAGAGAGAAAGACTACATTCACATAACTTATTACCAGCATACTGTTATCACTGTTCTATTTTATTATTAGTTATTGTTATTCTCTTATTGTGCCTAATTTTTAAATTAAACTTTATCTAGGAATGTTTAGAACACATGCATAGTATGTACATACATACATATACATCCACATATATATATATACACGCATAATATGGTATACATACATAGAATGTATATATAGGAAGAAAACAGAGTATGTATAGGGTTTGGTACTCTCCGTGGTTTCAGGCATTCTGCTGGGGAGCTCTGAATACCCCCCCACACACACAGATAATACATTTTTGTCAAATGGTGGGAGGGTTGTGTATTACAAATGGGGAATTAGGTCAATGTCAGGAGACTGTGTGGAACAGCCCGTCACGCTTGGGCATGAACGTTGTGTTTTTTGCCATCAGCAAAGTGAAGTGTGCGTGCCTTTAAACAAATCCAAGCCTTGGATTCATTAGAAACAGAAACATATTTTTAAAACCAAAGCATTTTCATTTTCAAGGATAAAATTCTGCTATTTTTAGAGATGGCACTTAGTGATGGCCCACTGGTGGATCACCACTCAAAGGCTGGCGTGCCAACTTGCAAAAAGGCAGAAAATCTCTGCCCATGGTTTGGGGAAAGCATCTTGCCTGCCAGTGGGGGCCCCTAATCTAAATCAGGCAGAGAGAAGCCCACCCAAGCCCTATGTTCATAACTTGACTACAGCATTTAAGTTACAAGGGGAAACCTTATTTGTTGTTTTAATAAAGATTTTGAAGATTCTAAAATTCTTAATGAAACATTCTAAATCCATGTTCATTAGTTTGTGTTTTTCTTGAACGAAGAGGTTGTACTGCATTATAGATGTGTTCTTGTCTATTTATACATTGCTTTCGAACAAGCATTACCCACTGAGTTTGCACTGCGATCTTTGGCATAGACCAGGTCCTCAATAAATGCTTGAGGAATAAATGAATGAACAAATGAACCAAGAAGATCTTTTCTCATAGTCGTGCTTGGAGTTCTTTGATGGACCAAGTTTTATCATGAGTCCTTATTGAGAACCCATTTACTGTATGCCAGGCACTTTTTTTTTTTTTAAGATTTTATTTATTTATTTGACAGAGAGAAACACAGCGAGAGAGGGAACACAAGCAGGGGGAGTGAAAGAGGGAGAAGCAGGCTTCCCGCTGAGCAGGGAGCCCGATGTGGGGCTCGATCCCGGGTCTCCAGGATCATGACCTGAGCTGAAGGCAGTCGCCCAACCAACTGAGCCACCCAGGCGCCCCTGCCAGGCACTTCTGTAGGCTCTAAAGCTACAGCAGAAAACAGGCAGCCAGCTCCCGCCTTCCTGAAGCTACCTTTCTAAAGGAAGAGATAAAATTCTAAGTATTTTATCTAAACACAGTCACGTGATAAAGAGGGATGGGGGAAACAACATTAGACAGAATGGTGAGAGGAAATAGAGGGGTTAAGATAAATTAATTCATGAGTCTCCTATGAAGAAGATTCCTTCTTACAAGTCACGTGTCCTGAACCAAGGGTGCTTGGAGGCTGGGTGAGCCACATCTATTAAACCTGTTTTTAAACAAACCAGGTTTGCAAAGCCATAGACCACCACTGAACTACTGCAGAGCTGCCTAAGCTCCAAATGTATATACATTTCCAAAAATAGATATAGAATAAAAACATTTTTAAATCTTCCAAGCAATGAGGCCTTCAGCTGTGCTATGGATCTAGTTCTCTTCCCCCATCCTGTAGGAGCTCCACGGGGATCTGGTACACTTTCCTCAGGGTTTTCACTCTCTTACATGGTACTGGCCACATTCTATCTGTCTTTAGAACTCCGTGTGTGTGCACACCCTATGATCTGCATCTCTCCTGCTCTCCAAGAAAGGCTGAAAAAGAGGTGAAACGCGGGAAAGGCAGAGAGACCCCTGAATCAAGTACCAGCTTAAAATGCATATTTTTGTGCTACATTTCATCTTAATATGTATCTGTAAATGCTCTGGAAAGGAGACTTGGAGATGAAGTTTGATATCTTTAGGAAGACAGCTATGTAAAAACAGTGCTCACAATCTAGAAGTTATCATGCATCCTTTGCACTTCGCCCGTTCTCTTTCTGAGCATCTGGATCCTTTTATATACTATATTGTTACAGTGGGTGGTCTGGAAATTTTAGGGAAAGGCTGTAATGTTTGGTATGGGAGGCAGGAATACAGAAAGCTCAAAAGTGATGCTGTGGCAGCTTCAGGACAGAATAATAAACCTGTGATTCGCTGAACTTCACTTGCCCATAATCCTCTCATCACGCAGACACCAACACCACCCTGGCTATTAAATGATCCCCAGAGGCTCCTTATTGTCTAAGATTATTTGTTGGGCAGCACCCCCTGCAACTAGATCAATAAGGCGAACTTATTAGAATCATCTGTGGGGACAGAGAAGCATTTCTGTGATACAAAGCCAATGGGGCTTTATGTGTGCTGTGTTGTGAGGTCAGAGAAAAGATATTTTTGGAGAGGACTAAGTCGAAGTCTTTAGACCCCGTGTCTTCATCTGAACTGCTTCAAATGTCCAGCACCCATTTTTTTCCTAGTCACAGCTCTGTCTTCTCAAATGCTTATTTCTTACGAATAAAACAAAGCTAATTTCATTAAGTAAAGAGTACAAATCCCAGGTGGTCCTTGCATATCTACAAAATGACTATCTATAGTTGCATAACAACAAAATAAATCCTAGTTTCTCAGGATCCCCGGTGACATGAATAGAGATGCCTTCTCAGAAGCACCACAGCCCCAACTTGGCTTAGACTAATGTAATAACCCAAAATGCTAGTTGTGATATTTAAAGGGATGCCATGTGGAACAGTGGCTACAGGAGTGGGGAGGTCCTTCCAAGACTGATTTCACCTGGGTGTAGGGTCTCCCTTCCTCCCGGACATGTCCAAGTATAGACCGGGCTCCCTCCGGAGGTAACAAGTTCCCCATCAGGTTGAGTGCTCAAAAGCACAACAATCATAACCAAAGCCTTCATTGTGCCAGAGCTAGACCAAGTACCCGACATACACAACCTCAATGAGTCCTCGTTAAAGCCCCAGGGGAGATGCACGGCATTATTAAGGCACTCTACAGGTAGTAACAACCTATTGTGGGGGTGTCACTGATCGGTCCTGGGGACCATACTTTGGCGAGAGAGGACTAGAGCCTGAGCTCCTTCAGGATAACAGCAGAGACTCAGCGGCCTTATTGCTCCAAACTCACCAAAGTGCCTGGCATCTAGTAGGTGCACAATGTACGTGAAACAGACACAGGAAGTTCTCTCGCTGGAGGAATAAAGCGAGAAATCCCTAAGTTTTTTTCATTTTTCTATTTGTAATCTTTTAATTTAAAAAAAAAAAGGCCTTTGTAAAATATTCAAGAAATAGGAATGCAGAAAATAAAATTCACCCCCCCCCAGAAAGAACCATGGCAAAATGTTTTGACCTGTGTCCTTCCTGACATTAATGGATGTGCCTTAGCACATTACACAATCAAGGGTTAGTTAATCAAAAATAAAAAGGTCTGCTGGGCTGACCCCATTATTACTAAATGAATAAAAGGAAATCCACCAAATAAAATATCTTGCAGCCAAGCCAAAAATAACAGAAATACAGTAAGTATACTATTCAAGTGATGTTCAGCGTGTTAAATAAAAAGAGAAAAGGAAAATTCTAAACTCTCCACACACTTCAGCAAATAAAAACTCATATATTTTAGAGACTTCAAGTCTCTTCACTGAAGGAAACACTTGCTTAATGGTATATAAAACTAAAATAAAGTTGTTCTACAGTGTGAGGGCACTGCAAACTTTAATGTAACAAAATCGATACTACTTCTCTTCAAAATTCTAAGTAACTACTTTAAGAAAACCCTGGGAACAGGAGTGTGTTCTTGAATCGTGCAGTGGCGTCTAGTGCACAGTCTGCATATGACTGAGCGATGAAAAATTTCATAAGGCAGCTTAGTATCCTAAATCTTTTGGAAGAACTGAAAGAGAGATGTGAACTCTTGTACACCCCTGTAAACCGTATTTTTTTTTTACCCAAAGAATATGTTATTCATGTGCTCTGTACATTAGGTCAATCATTAGTCACTCTCTTTGGAAGCCGACCAAGTGTCTCCACCCTTCCTTGCAGAGTTTGCTGTAATCATCTGTAGTCAGAATAGCAGAATCACACTAATATGTGCTGAAGACTAAGGACACAGCCCCTGGAGGCTTTGACAACACACTTCTACCACTGATTTAGCACCCTTTCCATTTGCTTTTAAGCAACAGGGGGAAATGTTTCAAGTATCTCAGTGAATAAGATGAAATATAAAGGAAAATGAGATCATTCTAACTGGGCTGAAATTGAAGACTTTCAGCTATTTTGTGTCAACTTGAATTTCATAATATAAACACCTATTTTACTTGTCTCTCCACAGTTGAGGCAAGTCAATTATTTTTTAATTTGATTTCCAACCATAAAGTTAAAGCAGACCCCCACCCATTTTTTTGAAGACTTCAACATGGAAAAATCCTTGAATGTTGTTATTAATCTTTCTGTATCATCCAAACTTTAGGAAAGTGTGTTTGTTGTTAGTTTTTAACATCGCGTTAAGAACGATGGTAAAATAAGAGTTGGGGTTCCTGTTTTATTAGATTTATATAAAAAGAAAATGAAAATGCAGTCATAACTCTCTCTTGACATGCATGCTTAACATCACAGGCTGTGAGACCTGGAAGGGACTTCAGAGACCTTCTCGTTCAGGCCCCTCGATTTATAGATGAGAAGTTGGAAGTTAGAGGCCAAGAAAAACAACTGATTTCTATAGTATCATAACCATGGAACAACAATCCCACTATCTTTGAAAACCCAAAATATGTCCCAAAGCAATTTATGACAGCATTATTTTAAAAATTACATCTATCTTACAATCTGCATTATATTTCAGAGCTTTAGTACTCAAAGTGTGGCCTATGGACCAGCAGCATCAGCATTACCTAGGAGCCTAAGAGAAATGCAGAACCTCGGGCCCTGTCCCAAACCTATGGAATCAGAATCTGCATTTTTCCGGAATCCTCAGGTGATTACTATGCACATTAAGGTTTGAGAAGCATTGAGTCTCCCCAAGTGTTACTCAAACGTGGCTGACAGATTTGTGAGAACAGTCTGTATCCAGAACGTGATGAAGTAAGCAGAGAACTTAAGAATAACAATAAGCCAGGGGGAATGGGTGGCTCAGTTGGTTGAGTGCCTGCCTTTGGATCCCAGAGTCCTGGGATCGAGCCCCGCATCAGGCTCTCTGCTCAGCAGGAAGCCTGCTTCTCCCTTTCCCACTCCCCCTGCTTGTGTTTCTGCTCTAGCTGGCTGTCTCTCTCTGTCGAATAAATAAGTAAAATCTTTTTTATAAAATGATGTTTAGATGGAATTCCACCATAGATATAGAAATACTTCTACACCATCCTTCCCTCATCTTGACTGTAATTAAAAAACAAACATCACTTGGCTTCTCAACTTATTCTATGAGCCAGTATTACCCTGATAACAAAGCCAAACAAAGGCATCACAAGAAAAGAACACTACAGACCAATATCCCTTATCCCCCAACTCAACAGTAACAAACTGAATCCAACAATATATTTAAAAGATTGTCTACTATGACCAAGTAGGATTTATCCTAGGAATGCAAGTTGGCTTAAAACATCTGAAGATTGGGGGGCTCCTGGGTGGCTCAGTTGGTTAAGCGTCTGCCTTAGGCTCGGGTCATGATCCCGGAAACCCGGGATCGAGTGCCGCATCAGGCTCCCTGCTCGGCGGGAAGCCTGCTTCTCCCTCTCTCACTCCCCCTGCTTGTGTTCCCTCTCTGGCTGTGTTTCACTCTGTCAAATAAATAAAATCTTAAAAAAAAAAATCTGAAAATCAACTGCTATAAATGCCATGTTGATAAAATGAAGAACAAAAACCATGATCACCTCAATAAATGCAGGAAAAGCATTTGACAAGATCCTGTGTCTACTCATGATAACTCTTAACAAAACATAAATGATATACGTGAACTCCCTCAACCTACAGTTAACATTATAAATAACAGTGAAATAATAAATATATTCTTCCTAAGATCAGAAACAAGGCAAGGATGTCTGCTTTGCCACTTCTCTTCAACACTGTATTGGAGGTTCAAGCCAGCAATGCAAAGAAAAGATTTTAAAAGCATACAGTTTGAAAAAGAAGTAAAATTCTATTCACCAACAACATAATCTTGTATGTAGGAAAGCCTAAAGAATCTACAAAAAAAAATTATTATAATAAACAAGTTCATCAAGGTCATCGAATACAAAATCAGTATAGGAGGAGCAGTCATACTTCCAGATACTAACAATGAACAATCTAAAAATGAAAATTAAAAAAAATTCCATTCACAATTATAACAAAAACATTTTTTTTAAGATTTTATTTATTTGACAGAGAAAAACACAGCCAGAGAGGGAACACAAGCAGGGGGAGTGAGAGAGGCAGAAGCAGGCCTCCCGCCGAGCAGGGAGCCCGATATGGGACTCGAACCCAGGTCTCTGGGATCATGACCTGAGCCGAAGGCAGTCACTTAACCAACTGAGCCACCCAGGCGCCCCTCAAAAACATTTTTGATATAATAAATGTAACAATGTAAGTGCACAATTTTCACACTGAAAACCATAAAACATTTCTTAAAAAAAAACTGAAGATTGGAGAGACATTCTGTGTTCATAGAATTGAAAACTTAAAATCAATAAAATGACATTGCTCCTAAACTGATCTGCAGATTCAATGCAACTTCTACCAAAATCCCAGTGGGATTTTTTGCAGAACTGGACAAGCTGAAGCTAAATATATATGGAAATACAAAGGACCCAGAATAGGCAAAACAATTTGTAAAAAGAATAAAACTGGAGGACTATAAAACTTACTTATAAAGCTATAGTGATCAACAGCCTATGGCTCTACAGTGAGGCTAGAGATAGAGGTGAACTACACAGAACAGTAAGGCCAGAAATTGCCCCACTTATGATCAAGCAATTTTCAACAAAGTGCCAAGGAAATTAAATAAGGATGGTTTTCTTTTATAAATGGTACTAAGAAATTTGGATATCCAAATGCCTCCCCCACACACACAAAACTGAGCCTTGCTTAACATTCACAAAAACTCATTCAAAATGGATCAAAACTTAAATATAAAAGCTAAAACTATGCAACTGCTAGAAGAATATATAAAAGAAAAATTTTAGGTTCTTGGGTTAGGCAAGGAGTTCTTACATACAATTCTAAAAGCACAATTTGTTAAAGAAAAGGATGGATAGACTTACATCATCAAAATAAAAAACTTTTATACTTCAAGAGACATCACCAAGAAAATAAAGACAAATTGCAGACAGAGAAAATATTTGCAATATCTGGTAAAGGACTTGCATCAGAAACCACAGGGAACTCTTACAACTCAATGAGGAAAAAAATAACCAACTCTAAAATTGGCAAAAGATCTGAATAGGTATTTCCCCAAAGAAGAAATATGAATAAGCACATGAAAAGGTGCCTAACATCATCAGTCACTAAGAAATTATAAATTTCTTAAAACGGTGCAATAAGACACCATTTCGCACTCACTGGAATGGCTACAATGTAAAGACAATAAAATATGGTGGTAAGAATATGGAGAAACTAGAACCCTTATACATCGCTGATGAGAGTGTAGAATGGTACAACTACTTTGGAAAACCAACTGGCAGTTCTATAAAATGTTAAACATAAACTTAGCACACAATCTAGCAATTCCATACTGAGGTATCTACCCAAGAGAAATGACTACATACAGTCACACAAAGACTTGTACATGAATGTTCATAGCAGAATTATTATAATTGCTCCAACCTGGAAGCAATTCAAATGTCCATCAACTAACTGGTAAGTGGACAAACAAAATGTAGTATATTCATGCAATGGAATATTTTTCAACAATAAAAAGGAACAAACTACTGGGGACCCTGGGTGGCCCAGTTGGTTGAGTGACTGCCTTCGGCTCAGTTCATGATTCCCAAGACCTGGGATCGAGCCCCACATTGGGCTCCCTGCTCAGCGGGAGGCCTGCTTCTCCCTCTCTCACTCCCCCTCCTTGTGTTCCCTCTCTGGCTGTGTTTCTCTCTGTCAAATAAATAAAATCTTAAAAAAAAAAAAAGGAACAAACTACTAATATATACTATACATACCATAATGTTATGCAGAGTAAAGAAAGCCAGCTAGAAAAGATTATGTATAAGTCTTATATATATAAGATTCCATTTATATGAGAGGTCCAGAAAAGGCCAATCCATAGAGACATAAAGTAGATTAGTGGTTGCTGGGGAGGGGTTGGGGCAGAAGCGAAGGGCTGTCTGCAAATAAGCACAAAGGATCTTTTGCAGGGTGATGGAAGTGTCCTAAAACACAAATTGTGGCAATAGCTATATAATTATAATTCTACTAAAAAGTACTGAATTGGGGGTGCCTGGGTGGCTCAGTTGGTTAAGCGACTGCCTTCGGCTCAGGTCATGATCCTGGAGACCCAGGATCGAGCCCCACATCGGGCTCCCTGCTCGGCAGGAAGAATGCTTCTCCCTCTCTCACTGCCCTTGCTTGTGTTTCCTCTCTAGCTGTGTTTCTCTCTGTTGAATAAATAAATAAAAAAATCTTAAAAAAAAAAAGTACTGAATTCTACATTTAAGAATGGGTGGAAAAAAAAAAGAATGGGTGAATTTTACGGTATATAAAATATACCTCCATAAAGTTTTTTAAAAACCCAACTGGAAAAAAATTAAAAAATAAAAATTAAAACCCAATTGGCTCATCAGTTCTTACTTTTACCTAAAAGATGCACATATCAACCAATACATCCATATACTGAACCTTTCAAATCTGCAATTAGATGCTCTAGGTCTATTTTCTCTATATAGGCTTGCTACTCTTTTGGTGTATGTGTGGTTTTTTTACCTACTAGGTAAGTAAGTTTCATAATTTTTACCTACCTGGGACAGATAAACAATCCATTTTTAAATTTGTTTTTTTAAAGATTTTATTTTTTATTTATTTGACAGAGAGAAACACAGCTAGAGAGGGAACACAAGCAGGGGGAGTGAGAGAAGGAGAAGCGGGCCTCCCGCTGAGCAGGGAGCCCGATGCAGGGCTCGATCCCGGGACTCTGGGATCATGACCCAAGCCGAAGGCAGATGCCTAACAACTGAGCCACCCAGGTGCCCCTCATTTTAAAATATTTTTCTTGTATTTCTTAAACTTCATATTTTCCCAGATGGCCCTAGAATTAAAAAAAAAATTTTGTGTTTCTGCTACTATAAATGTTGGGAAAACTTTGAGAAAAACAATGGAAGTGGGACATGGGATGCTCATATAACTTTAGAACCATAGGGTAAGAGGGTTACTTAGGTTATCCTCAAGAACTGCCTGACTCTCCTATACACCATTTCTGAAATGTTTTCCCATCTCCATTGAGCACTTTGAGTGACACAGAGCTCACCACGTTTAAACTGGCCTGTTGTAAAAACTGTCTTATCCACAAAGTCTAGTTTATTTGAAAGTCAATTTTTGATCAGTTATTGAATCACTTGCTCTATACTCATTCATTTTAAAAACATACACACAGGGGTGCCGGGGTGGCTCCGTTGTTAGGCGTCTGCCTTCGGCTCGGGTCATGATGCCAGGGTCCTGGGATAGAGCCCCATATTGGGCTCCCTGCTCTGCAGCGAGCCTGCTTCTCCTCCCACTCCCCCTGCTTCTGTTCCCTCTCTTGCTGTCTCTCTCTGTCAAATAAATATATAAAATCTTAAACACACACACACACACACACACACACACACACATCCAGTGTTGCTATCAACAGAATGTTTGTTTACTCTGAAGTAAGGGAGCTAGAAAAGAAAGTCTTTCAGCCAGGAAGGAGGAAGAGCTGGCCTGAGCGTGCTGGTCAGGCCAGGTGAACTGCGTCTGCTGGCCAGTCTGCAGGAGATGGGTGAGCAGACCCTGGAGGGAAGGTGATTGGAAAGGATCCGCCGCCAGATGAATGACCCTGTGTTTTAGGCCTTCCAGAGCCTAAGGAAAATGGGTTTGTTGAGAAACGCTGAAAGGCAGAGTCACAAGCCCAAATCAAAGTCCAAGAAGACCTAGCATGAACTAGCTGGAGGACGACAATCAGAGAAGAACAGCAATGTGTCCTCCAGGGATGACTGCCAGATCCTCACTGAGCCACAGACGGGCAGGCAGCACGGGTAGAGAAGGCCAAGGTTGGCCAACACTTTAGTAACACCCATCTATTTAAAAATAACACTTCCAAAAAGCATCAGTCAGATTAAAAAAAAAAAAAAAGCAAGATGAATCCTAGAATGTATGTATCTACCTACCACTGCATTTAGCCCTGGTTTAAACTAGGCATGACAGGAGACAGCATCTGTTTTAAGTCTGCAACAAGCCCAGATTGGACTAACGCATCAAATGTATTTAAAACTCAAAACCTAAAATAATTGAATGACTATAAGTAAAAATATTTATCAAATCTTTGGAAGTAGGACGGTTCTTTAATCTCAAAAGCCATACATGAAACCATAAGGAAAAATCCATGGGTAACATCAGACAAAAATACCTGTATGCTAATAAAAAAGAGAAATATTGGGAAAATATTTAAGGTAGATAAGATAAAGATTTAAGAACCTAATTCTATAAAGAGCTGATGGCTATTGGTAAGGATGAGCAAAAACTTATTTTCGTTCTGATTATTTTAAAAAGAAATAATGGTAAGAATGAGGAAAAATCTGAACTGAGACACTCAGAAACATATATTGACTGCAGTGGCAATAAGTCTCAAAGAGTTTCAATAATTCCACTTTCCTCTAAATACAGAGAACCTCCATGCACAAAATGTTACACACGGTGATACAACAGAAAAAAATAAAAACTAAAGGTAGAGCTCAATACCCAATAAAATGGGAACACAAGATTATATGATATTTTTTACGTTTATATTTAGATAAACATATGATGCCAACTGCATTTATGTCCTGCTTGCTTGCAAAGTAAATAACGATGTAAAGAAAAATGAAATTAGAAGAACATCAAGCAAATATTAACTGTGATTATATTAGTATTGTAGGTAGTTTTTGCCCATACTTCCCAAACTTTCTTAAATGAGCATATTAAATACTAATAGTAATTGCTCAGGGGCTTATGAGCAATTTTTTCCGATGGCTTTGCACTTTACTGACTTTTTATAAAAAAAATACTTTCCACATTGTGTATTATAGACATGTATTACTTTGATACCAGGCTATTTAAGTAAAGAATAAAATTTTTTAAAGTATTCAAGAAAAATTCTGAACATTGTAAATGACTCTCACTGCTAAAGCTACCAAGTTAATGAAAAGGTAATATGATTTCTGTAAAAAAAAAAAATCATGCATAATTACTATCCATATTTGGGGCGTGAAGGCAGAAAGATCGTAAGGGCAAAGATCAACCAACCATCCAATACAGTGACAAATCAAATTCAAAATCGATAAGACTTTCACAAAATCTCTGAAAAAGCATCGGACCAGAAATTTAAGAAAACTTCAAAAAGAAAAAAAGCAACGATTGAATTTCTTTGTTTGAAAACAAACAAAACAAAGCAAAGAACCTTCAAACCACAAGAGCAAAGAGTTCCCAGGGGGCAGCCCTGGGATTGTCTTAATTAACGTTCACTTGACAATCTGGGAGAGAAAGCATACAGTAAAATTTACACCGTTACAAATGGCCAAGAGCTCTTCTGTATAGTGAAGTGTAGAGATGAAAAATACATGACAAATTCATAATGACAGGAGCCTCTGGAGAGAGGAATGGCAAAGGACTAGGAAGGAAAAAAAGTGACAGACATCAGCTTTATCTGAAATGTGATGGTTGGTTTGTTTCACATAGAGGCAAAATCTATAAATGCTAAAGTAGCTGTGGAGATAGGGAAGGATCAGGGTAGAAGAGGCTTGTGTGGCAGTGTAAGGAGTCTGAATACCAGCTGAAAACAAAAGTTAAGGGACCTGGGTGGCTCAGTTGGTTAAGCGACAGCCTTTGGCTCAGGTCATGATCTCAGGGTCGTGGGATCAAGCCCGGCATTGAGCTCCTTGCTCCTTGGGAGCCTGTTTCTCCCTCTCCCTCTGTCTGTCTGTCTGTCTCTCTCTCTGTGTCAAATAAATAAATACAATCTTAAAAAAAAATTAATGAAGCATTTCAACTAAGAATCTCCTTTGAGATCTATCTTTTGGGATTGTCTCAAATGATTTTTGAACGTCTGCATTTTTTGCATTTATATTTATACAGATATTGTCTCAGTTATGGTCCAGAATACACAAAACTATTCAAATTATACGTTGGAACTGCACAGCTGAGGCTCATATGACGAAGCACATTTATCTCATAGGGCACAATGAACAACACCTAATTACATCTCCGTATTAAACATCACTATTACTCATTGTATGCTAACAGAATACAATGAATCGTAAATGAAACAATGCGGCTTACTACGTAACAAAAATTAAAAGCACAATGCCTATTATTATAGAACAGAAAGCTGTTATAAGGCTAAGTGGAAGGAAAGTTAACTACGAAATAAGCTTCAGCAAATGTAAAATCATAGTTCTAAGGAAAATAATCTCTACTATGCTCCTAAGATATGGCTTTCGATTACAGTTTGTGGCCAACAAGGAGATCTCGGGTTCTCGTCAGCCCCTTGAAGTCTGTCCTACTTCCTTTAACCAGATTCCTGGCAAACAACTAAAGAAACTGTGAACCAGACTTCGGGCTTCTGACTGATCCAGTCTCTGGGGAAAGGCTTTGCGGGCAAGGGAGCAAAGGCAATACCATTCAGGGACTCTTCCCTGAAGAAGGCCAGCTGGACAGACAGGCCAGAATCCATGGCTTCCTAGAAGCTGGTCATAGTCACTCCTCCCCTGCAGATGCCCTGGCGAGGGGTTTGTCCTCTTCAGCCTGCTAGCCCTCTCTGCCTTGTCCTGATCGCAGGGCTCCTGTCCTCATTGTGGGGAGCGTGGGCTATAGAATTCGGTGACCTTCAAGCCCTGATCCTGGCCCAACCCCCCAGTTATTCATTCAAAACACACTGCTAAGTCCTTGCTATGGTCAGAAGCACAATATTAGACTCGAAGACACAAAGTTAAATAAGATAGAGCCTCTGTCTTGAGTGCAAATCCCAGATGAGGAGACAAATTCATGAAGCGAAATGACATAATGAGGGTTCTCATGGAAGTACAGGAGAGATGTTCTGGAAATACTGAAGAAGTCCTGCAGGAGAGTTAGGGGAAACGTTCACATCTGGTGGATCAGTAAGGAAGTGTTAGACAGAAGGGACAAAACAAGTAAAGGCAGGGGGATGCGAATGCGTAAGGCACAACACGGACTGCTGGTTGTGACAGCAAGAGAGAAAGCCCAAAGGTCGACACTCCAGACTGTAAATGGCCTGGGAGCTCTTGCAAAGGAGCCTGGACTTTTTCCTAAGGACAGTAGAAGCTGCTTTCGATCAGATGTAGGTTTTAAAATTATCGCTTCTCACCCATTCAACAAATACGTATTACACATCTACTTTGTGCAGGCCCCGTGTATAGGTACACCCACGGCCTAAACATTCCCCATTCCTTTTATCATTATAAAAGAAGAAAAATGGAAATGTAACGAGGTAGAAGATATTCCAAGAAATGCTAATGCGATTAAGAACGTGAGACAGGTCAAGAGCAGGTGATGGTTTCCATATGACGTCACGTCAGGACCATTAGGAGTCTCCCAGTTGGAAACTCAAGTAAGACACAAAACAGCAACCAAGTTTATGTTGCTCTGTTCATTTAATTTTAGATATCAATTTATTTGTTAATTTTTTAAAGATTTTATTTCTTTATGAGACTGAAAGAGCACGAGCAGGGGGGGGGGAGCAGGAGAAGCAGACTCCCCACTAAGTGAGAAGCTCAATGCCGGGCTCGACCCCACACCTTGAGATCATGACCGTAGCTGAAGTCAGGCACCCCTAAATATCACTTGCAATGAACAAATAGGGGTGCTAAATCCACCAGATGTAAAGACATTAATACTAAAACTACTAAAATCTGGAGGTTATGGTAGATCAGATTAAAACTGAATTACCACCTTACTCAACAGGTAGGCATTCCTAGAGCTAACCGCAAAAACAGGTTCTGGAAGAGAACGCTTGCAGATCAGAGATTGGAAATAGTTCATGTGTAAATAAGAGGGGGGACACAAGTATTCCCTCAGAACAGCTCTTGCCCACAATCACAGATAACAAGATTAGCCTGAAAGGGCCATTGAACTTTCTGCTAATGTCCAGACTTTGCAGCTTTACAACCAGTAATTATGCTCAGATGAAGTTTCCACACTCCAAATGACATGCTGGCAGGAAACGGTGGCCCTGCTTTAGAGCTCTGCTTCATTCTTAGCCTAGGATATCAAGTTGGGAAGGGGTAAACAGGAAGCTGGGACATAGAAAAGGTACGACGATCAGAGTGAATCATCTCACTTATTTGTCTAAAGTATTCTGAAGTCCCAGTCTATCTGGCTCAGTGAAAATACCAAAATACCTTATAAAGACAATGATTTTTAAATGATTACCCATTTTGCCTACCTCCAAACTTCCTTTGCTCTAGCATCATGTCGCTATTCACAGTGAGATAGCCCCAGTTTCCCTGAAAATGCGGTTCTTTTTCTTCTTGGCCAAGCTTTCCCCCCCCCCCCCATCAACTCATACAAATCCTTCTAGGTTCTACAAATCCTTAACTTTCCCCTCCTCCAAACAATCTTCCTTGACCTCTCAGTTGATACACATTTTTTCCCTTTACTCTTATCATACTTTGTGCATACCGTCTATCACAACACCATTACCCTGTTCTGGGCTCCCTCGTTTACTCATTTACACCCTCGTTTGCATGTCTGGATTTGTGCCCACAGGCTGTAAGCTCCAGGAGTCTGGGAATCTTATCTTCTCGGTCTTTGTGCACTGGTACCTCCTAATAAGAACTTGCTGGAAGAAGGAAGGGAAGAAGGGAAAGAGGAAGGGATGAAGGAAAGATGGACTAAAATGAATTTTGGGCTTAGAGCTACACTGTGCATTCCTTCCTTCATTCGGTATATTTTTATTGAAAACTCACTATGTATCAGACACCACTCTGGCAGCTGAGGATACAGAAAGTAGCTGGGGGGAGTGGGGCCGAAAAGTAATCCCTATCCTCATGAAGTTTAGTAGCATAGTGGAAAAGCTAGATCATAGAGAGCTATATAATGTGTTAGGTAGTAGGAGTGGCCTGCAGAGCCATGGAGCAGAGAAGGTGGATAAGGGGTCCTAGAAGAGGGGGTTGCTAGGAAAAACAAACCACCATGCTTCCCATTCAATGCCTCATCCTCAACCTTTATTATCTTTATTTTCCTTCTTATAAGGAATGCATGCTTTCCTTCTTCAGCCTCTCTTCCAATGGCGATTCTTTTAAAGCTCATAATTTTTAAGTCATCGTTTTTAACCTCAGCCTTTTTTTCTGATGCCCAATATCAATTGGGCTATAAATCTGTCATATACTACTACTAGTTAGGCCTCTCCGAGTTATAACCCATGTGGTCCAGCCAGGATACAGAGATTCCCAAAAATGCTTTCATCATATCCCAGCTGGAATCTCTTAACTCATTATTTTCAGGTCTAGCCAGTACCTCCCATGAACACTTGCAGTGCAGGAATAACTAGGTCACTATCGTGCTTTCAAGATTCTGAATCCCTAATTACAATTCTCCCATGATAAAGGAATCTGTGTACAAATTTATGTGAACCAAGGTTTTTTCCATTCTCAAGCCAACTGGTATTTTCTTCTGTGTAACTTGAGTCAGAAACTCAGTTCTCGAGATAAAAAGGTATTTTAGGTTTATGAGCCACTGATTAATTCCAAGGGAACATTCAAACATCTACTACCACTCCTTCCTGGCCCACTTAAATTATACTTTTGTTTTCCCCCATTTTATCCATTATAATATACTCTGGCATTTTCACAATAAGAATGCAATCAGGAGACAGATGAACTACCCTCTTAAATAAACAAAGCCTGTTCTTTCTTGAATTAACTGGTCCCAAAAAATGCCCATTGCCCCTCCCTCCCCAGAGATTCTAAAGTCAACAGTTTTGATTACTCAACAGTATCATTTTTACTTTATTATTTTTTGTGCTGGTGACTCTCCATAGTGCCTGAATTCATGAATAAAAGTTAGGGAGTGAGCTGGCTAATTCAGCATGACCATCCTATTGGCAACCCCTCCCTATAAGGTCTGAGATTAGTATATTCACGACATATATTTTGCTGTAAAAGCAGTCTTCATTTGACACCAAATGACTACCGTGGGCAGCTTAAGAATTCAATGCAAAAAATTTAAGCTGTTATTATACAGTTATTGTGCTGTTATTATTATTATTGATCTTTATACCAACAAACTTAGAACACACTGTTTCCAAGAAGAACTTGAAGATTATATATTTTGAGCCAGGGATGGATGGAGCAGAGAATCAAGAACGATTCTATTGGTTCGAATAAGAGAGAAAAAAAATTTTAATCAAATCTCAGGTTGGCAAATAGTTCAAATTCATTTTAGCTCATTTGTTAAAAGAGAAAAATAAGGAAGAACATTCAAATCTCCAAGTTAAGAAGCATCAGGTACCTGTCCCAGCATGTGTGCTCAAAAAGTACGTTCACAGAAATAATGATGAAATATTATGGACAAAACAATACCTCTGCTGGTAATAATGTTATTTTTTCAGGCTGTGTGGAAACATAGTGAACTGGACCAACAGGAAAGTTGTCTGTGGTTTGATGTATCCTTTGTTAATGTTCCATTCCTAGACCTGTGCTCTCCAAAGGGCATCCTGTGATTTATTTTGAAGTGAAAAATGCTAACTGCAAAAATGCATCTCTGACCTGTTAAAGCTTGTAGATACTTACAGTGACTATGTACCTGAGTGGGAAACAGCCTGAAGAGAGAGCAGGCAAGACAAATGCAGCGTGAGGGACAGAGATGGAACCCAGAACACTAGAGAGTATTTTTGGGTGTCATCATAAATGCCTGAATGTAGCAATCATGGCAGAGAATGAGAAGTTTTTCTTCACATGCTTATAATGGATAATTTCCTGGCAAAAATCAATTCTTAGAAATAACATTTTCGTTGAACTTAGAGCCGATCCCATGTATGAAGCAAACCAGTTACATGATTACGGCTAGGTGTGTTGCTTAATTTTAACAGTGGCCCTACTCAACATAACAGACACAGGAAAAGAAGCTCAACATTACTCATCATGAGGGAAATACAAATCAAAACTACAATGCGATACCACTTAACACCTGTCAGAAGGGCTAAAATTAACATCGCAGGAAACAACGGGTACTGGTAAGGATGCTGAAAAAGGGGAGTCCTCTTACACTGTTCATGGGAATGCAAACTCATGTAGCTACTCTGGAAAATAGTATAGAGGGTCCTCAAAAGTTAAAAATAAAACCACCCTATGTATGATCCAGCAATTACTCTACTAGGTCTTTACCCAGAGAATACAAAAATACTAATTCAAAGGGATATGCACACCTTGATGTTCAAAGTAGCATTATCTATAATAGCCAAATCATGGAAATAGCCCAAGTGCCCATTGAGTGAAAAATGAAAAAAGAAGACGTGGGGTATATACACACAACGGAATATTACTCAGCCATCAAAAAGAATGAAGTCTTGACATTCACAGTGACGTGAACCGAGCTAGAAAGTATTATGCTAATAAGCAAAGTCAGTCAGTCAGAGAAAAACAAATACCATTTGCCCTCACTCATGTGTGGAATTTAAGAAAGAAAACAAATGAATGTGGTGATCCGATAGGGGGAAGAGAGGCAAATCAAGAAACAGACTCTTAACTATAGAGAACAAACTGAGGGTTACTAGAGGGGCGAGGGTGGGGGGGATGAACTAAATGGGTGATGGGTATTAAGGACAGCACTGTGATGAGCACTGGGTGTTGCATGTAATTTAGTGATGAATCACTAAATTCTACACCAAAACTAACATTACACCATATGTTAACTAACTGGAATTTAAATAAAAATTTGGAGAAAGAAAAAAAAAACAGACAACAGCTCTACTTTTTTTCTTTTTATATTGTGGTTTCAACTATATACAGCTGAACATGTATTCCTACCACTCTCTCAAAAAAGCAGGGAAGGAAGAAGGTTGGTATTTTTTTTCATTTTTTAATATTCTATAAGTCTCAGCTTGCCTAGAGCTAGCTTTCTGAAAGCGATGGATGTTTGGAACAGCTTAGGATGTGAAAAAACAATGAGAATACTTTAGTAATCTTCTGTCCGAGATGTAGAGTTCTTTTCACTATACCTCTTATCTCAAGAGCACACTGTCCTATCCTTTCACAAACTGTCAAGGAAAGAAAAATTAAGTTATAAACCAGGTCGTTTCAGGCTCCATGTCTTAGGAAGTGCCCCTAATTAGTGAGTACCCTTTCAAACTTAAAGAAACCCATGCACATTTAGACCCAATTCATCTGAATGTCCTATTGGTGGGTGACAAGGTGCATATGTTTTTGAACAACATTTAGGACAAACAGTTATCACTCATTTTAACTTCCTAAAGTTAGAAAAGGAACTCATTAAATAAATTGCTTATTTATTCTAAAACAGTTCTATATTGAGATGAATGATATCTTAAGATAGAATGAATTAAAAGATAACAGGAGAAAAGAGCCCAAATAATAAGAATCTAAGGGTAAATTTGTGATGGATAAAGGAATAAGTTCTTCATTGTTTCTCAAGACAGTAATTGGCATGCCCTGTAATTTCTTTAAAATATTTTGGATGAGAATACTTGCTTTGATAACATGATCGCATGTTAACATTTTATATTTATTTAGTGAAGAGGAAACTTCTGAAATATGTTTAATATTGTATAGAATTTGAAGAAACAGGAATCAGTGAATAGCTACAAAACATAAATTTTCAAATTGAAGAGATAGATTATGGCATTTCTGTTTCTTTCTCTCTTTTGGCAGTTACTGAACTTTAAAAAGAAAGCCTAAAATATCCACCATTCTTGTTATTTTTCAATCCAATATCTTATTTTAATTTTCTTTTCCTCCTTTCCATGTTTTCCTGTTGCTTTTCAGCCAACAGATCCTCATACCTACCCATACCGTGACGCTATCAAAGAAAAACATACAGCCACTCTGCACACACCATGGCTAAAAGAAATCACAGAATCTTTTCGACTGTTCATTCCTAAAAATCTAACAAACATGACATTCATATTTCTTGGGGCAATTGAAAGGCATCTGTTAGAAGTCTGTAGTTTCCTAGCACTACAGAACATGAAATATAATCCCTGTTCTTTGGAGATCAGTCAGTCAATAAATCAGTCTTTTTCTCTCTCTTAGTTCCTCCATGGAAATTTTACATTATATCCCCCACCCCCAACATTAGCTTCCCAAGCTTTCTCAGATGTTCAGCAGACAATTACATACTGCCCAAGAGCACTCCTTTAACTGGCTTTTCAATGAGACTTGGCAAGATAATGCTCAGCCTATGGCTGAGAGATAACTTTACAGTCAAGACGTTGGATTGGGTCTTTTTGAGCAATGATGGCAAGGCATGGGAAAAAAGAAACCAAATCTACTTAGACCATTCCAGTGATGCTAGACTATGCCAAAAGCCACACACCCAAATTTGAATCTCTTTTGAAAGCCAGATCTCCTTGTGACCAAATGTTTCTCAGGGGAAGAAAACTGATAGCATACTAATCCATGTCACTTTAGACTCTCCAAAGCAATCAATTTTAATTCTCTTCATTCTTATTCCCACAGATTAGCTAAAGTTACCATTGTGTCCTACAGAGTTAAATAACAACTAATTATAATTTCAAAATCAAATACAGTGAATCAGAGGGGTAGGAAGCTACCCCACTGGAAACAGTGAACAAAACTGCTTGCAGTGGTACAGGGGGGCAGACAAGAATCAGACAACAATCCTGATCCGGCTTGAGCTGTCACTGGGCTTAGCTGGCTCAGACACTGTGCTGGCGACACACCTGCAAATCGTTCAGCCCACTCTGAACCCAGGGCCGTTGCTAAACGTATGCCAGATCCATTCTTTTATTCGACAAACATTTAGTGAGCATCTACTAGGCATCAGCCATTATTCTAGACACTGTGATAAAACCCACAGAAGTCCTCATTCTCATGGGGCTCATGCTTATAGAGGAGACTGTTCTCCTACTCTTAATCCCCAGTTGTTTTTATAAGAACAGAAGTACAAATCCTCTGACATGTGGCATCAAGAAAACAAACTGATCGTAAAAGAAAAACCAATTCTTAACCCTTCCCTAAACACACACTCCATTACACCTGGTCTAATTTCATGCTGATAGAAGTTATACCAGGGCACAGCAATTCATTCGTATATCCAGATTCTCTGCGTCTGTGTGTTCTCAGGCTCCACTGAGACCACATTCTCCTCCTATTCCATTCATGGCTCAATTGCAGCTAAGCTCCCACATCCATCACTATATTTGTCTTTGGCCTAGGCAAAAATGTTTTCATCATAAAACTTCAGCTTATAATTAAAGACCAGCTCTTTCCCTAACAATTTCAATTGCAAAGATTTGCCTGGTCCCATAAAATTTAGTATTTTGAAACTTCATCTGAAGACTGAGAGACAGAGAGAATGGAAATAGCCAAGTGTCTGCAGGCCAACTGAGAATCAAAGAGTTACATGGGCTGGAGATAAAGGAAGAAAGGAAGAGCTAAATTAAAGATAATTAGTCATAGGGGCGCCTGGGTGGCTCAGTTGGTTAAGCGACTGCCTTCGGCTCAGGTCATGATCCCAGAGACCCGGGATCGAGCCCCACATCGGGCTGCCTGCTCGGCAGGAAGCCTGCTTCTCCCTCTCTCACTCCCCCTAATTGTGTTCCCTCTCTCGCTCTGTTTCTCCCTGTCAAATAAATAAATAAAATCTTTAAAAAAAAAAAAAAAAAAAAAAAAAAAAGATAATTAGTCATAGCTAAATATAATCCTACAGATGACTGTGGTTCTAAAATCCAGGTAAATATCTGTTGGAAAATATGGGCATGCCATAGGCTGGGCAGAGGCAGAAAACATATTTCTTTCTTTGATATGTGCTGTAGGTGAGACACAGATGGTCCTTCCAATCTATTTCCTTGATTATAAAATATGAGTATTCTCCCAACATTGTTGACCAAGTGAGGAAGTGTATAGGTCTATACAGTACTGCATATGTGGAAGAGATACATCACTTTGGCTTTTCGGAGGTATTAACCCTTCAAATAATTCACTTAGCCAACTATCTGACACTGTTCATGGTTTTAAAAGGTCAAGTGGAAAGCCATCTGTTAAAAGTAGAGACGGTGGAGCGTTCATCTCTTACTTGTGTTACGAGAAATAATAAAACGTGCCCAAAAATTATTCATTTATTCATTAATCCAGTCAGCAAATACTTACAAAGTTATTAGGTGCCTGACACTGGCAGGTAAAAGAAAGTACTAAAAAATTAGCAAAAACCAGCAATGTGTCATTCTTTTTTTTTTTTTTTTTAAGATTTTATTTATTTGACAGAGAGAAACACAGCCTGAGAAGGAACACAAGCAGGGGGAGTGAGAGAGGGAGAAGCAGGCTTCCCGCCGAGCAGGGAGCCCGATGTGGGACTCGATTCCGCGTCTCCGGGATCATGACCTGAGCCGAAGGCAGTCGCTTAACCAACTGAGCCACCCAGGCGCCCCTAATGTGTCATTCTTATGTTAAGCCTTTAACCATGCAGCATGTCATGTACCATACACAGTGGGCCTCCAACCATATCTGCTGTTTAATTTGCAATATATATTTAGACACGGCAAGAGTTTATCCGTCCAAAGCTGGCAAAACCACATGTGGTATTATAAGAATGACATGACCAAACAGTATGTTGCTAGGTGGTTATTGTTATTGTTCACATAAACTATTACAAATGTGTCTAGTGACTGAGGTGGTGGCCATGACTTGTCCAAACAGTACGTGATTTATTGATACCAGAATTGCTATTAGGACATTCAAAGGCGTTCCCTGGGGAGAAGTTCACTCGAGAGCATGATTATTTCAACATGCTTGATGCCTCAGCAAGCCATTTTCATGGTGTTCTTGTTTTATGTATTTTAAAGGCATCTAAGTTCCAGTTTAATCACTTTCCCAGGGTAATGTAAGGGGTCAGAGGAAAAGCAATGTAAGTAACATAAAACTCAAGATTCTCCTGGTTTCAAAGGGCTTTGGAAACCTACGAAAAGCACTCTCCCACCTTAACTGAGTCAGTATTTGGGAGTCCTTTAGGGCAGATTCTCAGGCAGGACCTGAGCCGTCAGGCTTCTAACGTGCCATAGAAAAATCCACAGTGTTCTTCGCATTCCCCAGTGTGGGTGACACAGCGTCACTGCCCATGCCTTGATATGATGCATGCAGTGCTCCCTCACAATACTCTCCTGACCATTGCTCCTACTCTTCCTTACTGTCTGAGCTCTGTCCATAGTGCTTTCTTTCATTTCATCAAGGGTTTGCCATCTTAGGACATTTACACACATCCTTCCTCCCACCTAGAAAGCATCCCCTCACTCTTTGCATGGCTGGAAACTTCTCATTCTTTAGAGAGTCACTTCTGACCATCAGTCCAAACGCATCATTATTCTCTGCTCTCATACCCTCTGTTTTCCTTCGCGGCCTTCACCACATTGGTACTTTGGTCTTTCTCTGTTTACTTTTATAATCTCTGCTTTTCCCATCAGAGTGTAATTCCCGAAGGCAGAGGTAAGTGTGTTTCATGTACTGTTACACATCTCCAACACACTGTCTGGGAAATAGCTGATAACATAATAGATAAACTCACATCTCATCTTGAACATTTTATTTCCAGCTTAATATTATACCTTTTTATGGGCACATTTAACAAAACTAAACTCCAAAGTGAGGTTTGAAGAGCAAGGCTTTAAAGTACCCCAGCACTGGCCATAGCAACATTTTTCTAGATATGTCATCCAAGACAAGGGAAACAAAAGCAAAAATAAACTGTTGGGACTACATCAAAATAAAAACGTCTGCACTGTGATGAAAACCATCAACAAAACAAAAAAGCAACCTATCACATAGGAGAAGATATTTGCATTAGTATATCCAACAGGGAGTTAACATCTAAAATATATAAAGAACTTACACAGCTCAACACCAAAAAACCAAACAATCCAATTTAAAAACTGGGCATAAGACCTAAAGAGATATTTTTCCAAAGAAGCGGAAGGTCAAGAGACACATGCAAAGCTCACTATCACTCATCAGTAAGGAAATGCAATTCAAAACTACAATGAGATATCACCTCACGCCTGTTGGAATGGTGAAAATCAAGATCATAAGAAACCACAGGTTTTGGTGAGGATACTGGAGAAAAAGAACCTTCAAGGAGTGTTGGTAGGAATGTAACTTGGTACAAGCTCCTGGGGAAAACAGTATGGAGGTTCCTAAAAAATGTAAAAATAGATATACCATGTGATCCAATAATTCCACTATTGGATATTTACATAAAGAAGATGAAAACACTAATTCAAGAAGATACATGCACCCCTGTGTTTATTATAGCATTATTTACAATAGCCAACATAGAGAAGCAATTCAAGTGTCCATCAATAGATGAATGGATAAGGATGTGGCACGAATATACAATGGAATATTACTCAGCCATAAGGAGGGATAAGATCTTGCCATTTGAGACAACCTGGATAGACCTAGAGGGTATTATGCTAAGTGAAATCAGTCAGTTAGAGGAAGACAAATGCCATATGATTCCACTTAAATGTGGAATCTAAGAAACAAAACAAATGAATAAACAGACGAACAAAAAGCAGAATCAGACCTGTGAATACAGAGAACAGGACTTTTTCCAGAGTCTGAACTCTTAACCAGTTTTCTAGGAATGGTCAGGCAATTGAAAAAGCACAACATCTCCTAACTTGGCGTCTTAAAATAAAACAATGAAATTATTGTCATGTGATAACGACAGGTTGGAATGAGGATTCTTTTGGAATAAAATTTAGTTTTGAAAATAATTTTCTTTCCATTTCCTCTCATTCATAAAAAATAAAGAATAACAACCTAGGAGTCATGAGAACCCGCAAGCCTTATGCCCACTTCAGGTTGGCTCAGTAAAGGGATATAATGACTTCTCAGAGTCATTGCCTTTTGTTTGGGTTTGTGATAGCTTGTTCCGCTTGGCAGTGTGGAAAAACACTGTAGAAAGAAATGAAGCCTAAATAAGGTCTGAAAAGAAACAGCTCTATCCAACTGCAAACTCTGTTATTTTTTTTTTTAATTGAAGAATTTTCTATGGTGTTTAAGCCTTGTTTTCCTCAAAGAAGGCAATTCAAATTCCTATTACACACTGCGATCCAAAGCCAGTTTTATATCATTTAGATGTAGGTATGCTTCTGCCCTTTATTTTTCCCATAGTACAACAAGAAAGTTCAAATTATTCTCCACTTTGCAAATGAAAATTACAAATCTTTATACAAAGAATGAATCAAAATTTACTTCTGGAGAGCCATGGTTTATTTGGCCTTTGTCTTTTAATGTTCACTACTTTGAATTTAAAGGATAAATCACTGGAATCCCTAACAATATAAAATACGTTCCCATTAGGACTTTAGGAAAGAAGTGATTCCTAAGAGCTAATGCATATCTATAAAACCATTTTCAATTTGGGTAAAATTTGCCCCCAAAGCTGCAAGCCTTCTCTTTCACCTAGTTGAGTGTCCTACAACAGTGAAGGTCAACAATGTCTCCTATGAGGAAGCAGACAAAAGGGTAAGGGATCTACAGGGTCCAAGACAGAAATGGGCCTGTTTTATGGTTTGCACCATTAGAACATTCTTTATTCCTGAGGAAATAAATATCCCGGTCTATTGTTTGCTTACAAAGCTTTTCTGAAACAGTTCAGAGAAAAGGGATTGCTGCTGAGGGAATATGGTAGGAAAGTTGGAGAACATTTCCTTTCATGTGTGCCACAGAATAATTCACTTCCCACACATTTCCATTATCAATATCTGTACTCATATTTCCATATGAAATACAGATGCATTTGTAGGTGCTATTGCTCAGAATACCTTTTTAAAAATATTGTATTAAAATATATTTAATATTTAAATGTTATCTCTCATCAACTTCAAGATCCCACAGTTAAATTAAGTATATCAACAAAAATTTAATAAATACCTACTCTCTTCACAGCACTGGGCTTGGTACTCAGTGAGACATAATTTTTGTTCCCTGGTCTATAGGAAGCACTATAGCCCAACTAGAAGGCTATATAAACCAACATTTTATTAGCTCCAAAATTACAACTGGATCAGCAAACTTGATAATTCCCAGATCATGGGATCTGATAGAACAAATTTAATTTTTTAAAAAACACTAGTTAAAAAAATATATATATATATATGTGTTTGTATTCACATATATATTCATGCCTGTGTATACACATATATTTATATTTTTAAATTAATATGTCATTTATGTTTCATTTAGTGAAGAAAATACTTTTAAGAAAACTTAAAATATTATAACTTATGTATAAGACTTCCTTAAAAGGCATGAAATAGGATTCTAGAAGTTTTTGTGCTGATATAAGTATCTCAACACAAGAATCAGTAAATGTACATGGAAAAAAGTTTTTGACAAGGGCGCCTGGGTGGCTCAGTGGGTTAAGCTTCTGCCTTCGGCTCAGGTCATGATCTCAGGGTCCTGGGATGAGGCCCTCATCGTGAACTGTGGTTGGTAGGGAGCCTGCTTCCTCCTCTCTCTCTGCCTATGTGTGATCTGTCTATCAGATAAATAAAATCTTTAAAAGAAAGTCTTTGACAAGATGAACATGCTCAGTCTTACTTCCTAATAAACAGCATTAAAAACCATCAGAGTGTGTGTGTGTGTGTGTGTGTGTGTGTGTGTGTGTGTGTGTGTGTCTCCAAAGACAAGCACTGGGTCACCCAGTTATTTAAAAATACAATGAAGTACAAGAAAAATAAGAATTCATTAGAGGAATAAAAATACTAAATGGCTAATGTGGATGAAAGTGAATGACAAAGACAAAACCTTTCATACACACATTAACCATCAAATAGAAATATGGAGGAGGTCTGGGCAGCCGAAGAGAGTGATGTCAGTGACGCTGCACGGTAACTGATGGAGTTGGGAGCTGACACTCCCCACAGTCGGGAAAGGACTGGAGGAATACACCTTATAGTTGACCTTGAAAAAAAAGAATTTAACCAATCTAGAAAAAGAAGCTCTGGTTTCAGGAATATCTGATATTCCCAATTCTGGTAATCAGAACCCTTGAGTGCTGATAAAAACCAAAGGGCATACGTGGTGACCACATCAAACCTTTGGAACCAGGCATTTATCCCTATTTAATGGGAGAATCCCACCCACCACCTCGCTTTACTTTAGAATGTTCGAAAACCAAATATCTGAGAATGGGTGTTTCATACTGCACTTTAATTTATGGCCAAAGGAATCCTCTCAGGAACACAAAAGGTGAGTTACTACATATTGGAGATCTTCCTCCAAGAACTTCTAGACATGTCGTAGACAATTATTCATCTTCAGATAAGGCTTTTATATGGATTTAAAGTATCTTCATAGAACATGAAGGTGTTGTCAGAGATGCCAAGTGACTTTCAAAGTAACTGCTAAAATAATCAGAATCCAGATCCCCAGGATAAAGATGTTAAAGGTGTTAACGGAGAAAAGGGACGGGGGATGGGAATTCTAGAATTCATGGATTTAGAAGTGCTGAGTTAAACTAAGTAAAAGGAGTTACCTTCCTGAAGTAATCCCAAGAGCTAACATGCTAATACACCCACTGCCTCTCCAAAAGAGGACACGGAATATAATTTCCAAAATGCTATTGACCATGGAAACTTCATTTCACACAACCCTCATGGGACTAATGTTCAACAAAAAGTACTTTGGCACATCATCTAGACCACGAGGTCCCATATATTTGTCCAAAATACATTCATAAACCAAGAACAGCACAGACCCTCTAGAGACCATAACTACTATGGAACATAAACACCAAACATTCTCCAGGACTCTCAATTGAGCATATAAAATTGGTAAGGGTCTCTGGGCTGCTGTCCATGGGATTAAGCTAAAAGAGTTTCAGAAATAGACCAGTCCACCCACTAATTTATATATACAAAGAATTTTTTGAAATCCTAGGACCATGCCTTATACAGAAATGGTGTAGAAGCCATAGTTCAGTAGAAAAGAATGGTACCACAGAGAGATGTGAAACAGACCTGCCCTTCTTTGGAGCGGAACAAGTTAATGTCATGCCCCCTCCTCTTTTCTCATGGGTCTCCAACACTGAGAAAGCTAGCATAGCAAGGACTTCCTAAGGGCAACTTTGCCTTCCATTTTCCCCTGGTGAGTTCCAGCCTCTGCATCTTTGTACTCTCTCTTCCCTTCAACTGTAGTACTTTTCACTTACTCTGCCTAGGTAAATATTTGACCTGCCTGGTTAGTTTACGATTTTGTAGATGCAATTTTATCTTTTCAAAAAAGGACTTTTAGTCCCTGATGACAAGAACCACACATTTCCTTCTGACTCCACCATAGTGCCTAGCGCAGGTCTGAGCATTTATGAAATAAATTTGCTATAGTTGTTATACCCAAATGACATGACTCAAGAGATTGTGCTCATCACTTGTATTTGAACAAAATTCAACTTAGAAATTCCTGAGAAATTAGACCCTAACCTCAAACCTCCAATTTTGCTTTTTTACAAAGAACATTTGCACTGGCTTATTTTTAAATAGCAATAGAGGCTATAATTCTCTAAGATGCTGCTTTCTTAAAAGTTGAAGAAGAAGCAATGGGAAGAAGGAAAATGGGAGACCTCATAGAGACCTTGGGTGAAGTATTGATGTGTAATATTAGAAGAAAATCTCTAGAGCTGTGCTGTCCAATATGGTAACCACTAGCCACATCTGGCTCTTAGATGGCCCAAACTGAGATGTGGTATAATATGCATGAAGTTTCAAAGTCTCGGGATGGAAGAAAGAATGCAAAACAACTCAATAATTTGTAGTACTGAGTATCTATTAAAATACAACTTTTAGATATATTGAGTTAAACAAAATATATTACTAAAATTTGTTGTACCTGTTTCTCTATTTTTTTATGTGGCTACTAGAATAGTTAAAATTCTATATGGGGATCACACCCTATTTCTGTTGGTCTGTACTGCAGTAATATTTTGAGTACCCAAGACTGAAACATGATCCAACTATTAAGTGAGGATACTAACTTATAAAAACTAGTTTCGGGGCACCTGGGTGGCTCAGTTGGCTAAGCTACTGCTTTCAGCTCAGGTCATGATCCTGGAGACCCGGGATCGAGTCCCACATTGGGCTCCCTGCTCGGCGGGAAGCCTGCTTCTCCCTCTCTCACTCCCCCTGCTTGTGTTCCCTCTCTGGCTGTGTTTCTCTCTGTCAAATAAATAAAATCTTTAAAAATAAATAAATAAAATAAAAAACAAAAACTAGTTTCAACTTTTTAAAAAGTTTGTAAGAGGTTTTCAAAAGAAAAAGAAGCAATAAATTTGGAAACAAACTGTCTTGGAAGATGAAACTATGATACAGAATTTTATATCAAATTTAATAACTATTTTTTCAAATTTAAGGACTGTATTGATTCATTTTGATATTAGAGGATGTTACAATGAACAATCAGTTGAAGCACCAAGATCAAAGACACCACATTCTAAGTCAAGTGTGACACTATAATGCAGAATTTGCAGAGGAGGTGATGAAAATCTGGTCATAGGGCTCTTAAATCCTCATGCCTTAGAGGAATCTAAACATGTCTGAGGTAGCCAGAGACGGGAAGGGGATTACTTGAGAGACCTGGGCAGTCACTAGCTCTCTAGGAAGATGGTGGAAGACCACATTATGATGACAAATCATGAGAGGGGCTTCAAGGAGACTACTCAGACTGTATGATACGTATCCACTGCAGTTTGGAGGACACTGTGGATTGGAAACCCTCTAATGACTGGAAAACTGGCTGGCCAGAGGCTTGATGTGGTTTACAGGGGAGGTTGCTACTGTGTTGAAGCTGGTTTGGACTCTGAAAATGTACTGTGGTAAAAAAAAAAATGCATGAGTGTTTTCCAACAGGTCATTGTGGGCTACTGTAAGAGAAAGCTGGCGTGGAGTGGGCTTAGATCCCCTCTCAGAGGGCTGCCTGCAGAGGGCAACGAGGTCCCAAATGGCAGGAGGTACCACTGGACATCCAGGGCTTGAGGAAGGAAATGTAAGCCACCAATAAGAATACAGACATCCGAGGCACCTGGGTGGCTCAGTTGGTTGGGCGACTGCCTTCGGCTCAGGTCATGATCCCGGAGACCCAGGATCGAGTCCCACATCGGGCTCCCTGCTCGGCGGGAAGCCTGCTTCTCCCTCTCTCACTCCCCCTGCTTGTGTTCCCTCTCTCGCTGTGTTTCTCTCTGTCAAATAAAATCTTAAAAAAAAAAAAAAAAAAAAAGGAATACAGACATCTTTGCTCACATAAGGGACCCACAGGGGAGACAGTCTGAAAAGGCCCCCAAAATGTCACCCACCAGCTGGGGGAAAACTAGCCCACTAAGTGGGCTGAGAGGAGGGCTAGTAAGTGGGAGACAAAAATTAAACTGTTTCGTGACGGCCTCCCACCAGTCCTGCTTGCGCACACCAGGCCTGTGCAGCGTCCAGGGGCACAGTAGCTTTCGTTCCCTACGGGCATATGGGAACTCAACCACCAAACCTGAATGTCTAGCTCAACAGATGCACTGTTTGGAAATGTTCCAGGATGAGCACGTTTACTTGATGATCAACCAACTACCAAATACTGCAATACTACTTCAGATGCATAGTAATATTTAGACCTTTGGGCCCTGCTATCTACACACAGGCATTTACTTTCCATTTAGACTAAATCCCAAAGGCAAAGCTCACAAGCATCTCAACATAGTTCAATAAGAGCAGTTCATGGCCTGTTACCTTTTAGGACAAAGAAATTCATTCATAGTTCACAGAGCTTTGCATTACACAAAACTTTGAGAATGGACGTTAGCTTGTGGCATTTATCCTGGGGACTTTAACAATAGCCACCTAATATGTAAAATTAGTATCAGAAATACAGTATTAACTGTACTTCTAAGCAGAGAGGCAGAAGGGAAAAAGGAGACTAGATTTCATCAGTACCACCCAGAAAAAGAGAAGAGAAAGAGCAAGAGAACATTTTTCCAAGAGAAAAAACACCAGAAAAATCAGCTCTTCATTCTGTGAAGAATTCTAGGCAGTGCTCTGAGAGTAGGTCAGGCGCCTGCTTCCTTATTATAAGGCAAATGGATCCAAATTAGACTATCTGGTTAGTACGTATTTGGGTCATTATATGTTAGTCCTTTCCATTCACTAAACACACTGCAGATGCTGATTTCTTGGATTTTACAAAATAAAGGCTTAATTGTTTTCAGGATTTTTTTTAAATTGTTCAATGAAATCATCAAAAATGATCTCTGTGCAAAGCCATCATTTTTGTAGCATCAGGGCCACTGCACATAAGAGAATGAAGTGAAATTACAACCAACCTATCTGCCCTCTATTCTCTTTCCATTGTTGTGCAAAACAAACAAAAAACCCAACAAACAAAACCCTAAGTATCTTTTCCAGCTCCATTAACACTGGAATGCCCTAAAGGAGGCAAGAAGGATGAACAAAGATTAGTTCACCTTCTCTGGTCATGCTTCTTCATTTTTATTCTACTCACTTGTCCCCCATCATTCATTCTTCTTTGAGCTATCAATTCAATAATGCTTTCCCCTAGATTTTATCAACTAATAGCCAGCTGAGCTGAACAGCCAACAGACTTTCTTGATTTAGCAAAAATCCAAGCATTGTCTTCATGGTTTAGACTCGGGTAGGAATTTAACACTGAAAAAATGGTTTGGGACGAGGAAGAATCCGTATCCATGCTTACATTCAGATGGTATGTGACGAAGATCTCCAAATGGGTAATGATAGAAAATATCTTGTTATTAACATTTATGCCTCCAGAAGGGTTCATCTTCTGGCCCGCATAAAGTTTAACATTATAATGTTACTCCAATTCCGTGTGCTTTAAGAGTCACACAAGACAATTCTTTCACTGCTTTTTAATCTAAGTCATTTTTTTAATCCAAACAACTAAAGTGTTTGACTATCCACTAGACTCACCAGAATGGACCCTCTTTTAGAATGTTTCTATTTTTTTTTTTAAGATTTTATTCATTAGACAGAGAGAGACACAGTGAGAGAGGGAACACAAGCAGGGGGAGTTGGAGAGGGAGAAGCAGGCCTCCTGCTGAGCAGGGAGCCTGGTGTGGGGCGCGATCCCAGGACTCCGGGATCATGAGCTGAGCTGAAGGCAGGCACTTAACAACTGAGACACCTAGGCACCCCTTAGAATGTTTCTAAAAATTTAAATGCCTCCCAAAAAGGAGGGAACAATGTTCACATACTCATTCGAATGTATTACAGACTCTATAAAGATAATTCCAAAAACGTTTCCAAACATGATTTGAAGAATTGTAATATCATAGGAAAACTATATCCCCTCCCATGGTAATTGCACAAACAACAATATTCATTTTGTATGTCTGCATATCAGAATGTTGGTTCAGTCCTTTGGAGTCAATTTACATGTACTACTAACAGGCAGGAATCATCCTTTCTCCAAGAGTGGATTTTTATGTTTAAAATATCAAAATCACCTGCCTCCTTAGCACAGTGGGCAGCATGTCAGTCTCATGAAATATCAAAATCAAGCAGAGAAACAATCCAAGTCCCTACATTAGATACACACAAGCAATACTCAAAATGCCTTTCCCTTGGCTTTTAAAATTATTTAAAAGCAACTTAATTCAACTCTACCAGGGAGAAAAATTACTTACCTAGCTGAATTTCTTAAAGTTTTTTTTTTAATCTAATATTCCTTGCCAAAACACATAATTCTAGATTTCTTCTTCTGATTCCTCAGAAAAATTTTCTCTGGTTACTAATAAGCTCTTCCCAGAGAAAGCCAAATACAGCACGGTGGTCATTAAGCCAATCCAGCTGGTTTCAGTTTTTTACTGCACCTCTTACGAGCTGTCTGACCTTGGGCAAGCTCTTTGACCTCTCTCTGCTTCTGTTCCTCTGTAAAGCGGGACTCACTATAGGACTTAGAAGCCTGTTGCAAATCGCCCAAGTAAAGTGTTCACCATGCCCCCTGGCACACTATGAGTTCCTGGTATCAGTCACCTGTTGCTACATCAAAGGGCATATTCTCATTTCCATATTCTAATAAGAAATCCTAGGGGTGCCTGGGTGGCTCAGTGGGTTAGGTGTCTGCTTTCAGTTCAGGTCATGATCACAGGGTCCTGGTGGGATCCCTGTCACTGGGATTGAGTCTTGCATAGCGTTCCCTGCTTGGCCAGGAGCATGCTTCTCCCTCTCCCCCATCCCCCTGCTTGTGCTCTGTCTCTGTCAAATAAATAAATAAATAAATAAATAAATAAATAAATAAGAACTCCTAATTGAAAAAAAAAGAACTATAGCACTGAGGGTAGGCAAGATAAGTTTTCCTAAGTTGCTCAGGACCCCAACAGAGAGAAGGCAAAAGTGAAGGGGAGTGGGGCAAAGAGGCTATGCAAAACACCATGTGTGCCCATTTATACTTTATGTGACTGTAGTAGCAGTTGGCAGACTGAAGAGTCCATGGGGCTAAGCAGCAAACCAAATGGAAGCAAACTAAAAATGGATGAAGTGAGCAGAATGCATCACAATAGGGAGTGGTAAAGACTATGACAAACTGGAAAATTAACTAACGGTATTCACATTCAGTTTTTTTGGGGGGGTCGTTTTTTTTTAAAAATCAGTTTCTTTTTTTTTAATATTTTATTTATTTATTTGACAGAGAGAGATCATAAGTAGGCAGAGAGGCGGACAGAGAGAGAGGAGGAAGCAGGCTCCTCGCTGAGCAGAGACCCAGACGTGGGCCTCGATCCCAGGACTCTGAGATCATGACCTGAGCCAAAGGCAGAGGCTTTAAGCCACTGAGCCACCTAGGTGCCCCACATTCAGTTTTTAAAAGGTAAATACTGCAGGCCAAGCAAGTCAGAGGTCTCTACTTTTCCTTTTCCTTTCTTCTTTTCAGTATTCAGAGACAGTGTCACTGCCACTGGCCTGCCGAGGCTAATTAGCCAAGATATATATATATATCTTATATTTATATGTATATATATATATATATTTACATTTACATTTATATTTAGGCAATTTTATTCCATACTTAGTTTCATAAAAAAACTGATAATACGGAATAGCCAAGATATTTTTTTTTGAAAGATTGTATTTATTTATTTGACAGAGAGAAACACAGCTAGAGAGGGAACACAAGCAGGGGGAGTGAGAGAGGGAGAAGCAGGCTTCCCGCTGGGCAGGGAGCTCGATCCTGGGACTCCGGGATCATGACCTGAGCCGAAGGCAGACACTTAAGGACTGAGCCACCCAGGCGCCCCTAGCCAAGATATTTTTTAACGAACATTATTTTCCTGGCTACAAGCCACAAGTCAGACAAATTTGCTTCATGTTCTGATTGCATTTGTTGAATGAATGTTCTGATTGCATTTGTTGAATGAATGTTCTGATCTGCAACTCAAGCATGGATCCACTGCTTGTCTCCATCACGCAGCCAAACACTATGTTCATGGATAATCAAGATTCACTTACTGGCTCAAAGTATCCCAAATCCTGCCAGTGCCACCCCCAAAGGGTATTCCATACCTACACTGGCTCTCTAAGGTAGTCACAGATGTAAAGAGGTTCCAATATCTGGCAGGGACAAAGCTGCTTATCCTGAGAAGTATTGGTAACTGACATTTGAAATGGTCCTTTCCATGTGTATTACATCACGATAGGAAGTTATTTGCTCATTGCCTCCTGGTTTCAGTCAAAATATACCTTCCTTTCTGCATCATTTCTAACTGAAAAATGACAGTCTTGTGGCCCTAAAACATGACACTTGTGAAAGATGGGGCCAAATTCAGTCATCGACACTGTAAGCTCTGCTTAAAATGAAACCAGTGAAAAGTATCCAGGACTATCCACAAGTAGGTAAACAGCAGTTACTTCTAGGAGACACTTGTTCATATGTGATAATCATATCTCCAGATTTTCTGGTGCTTTAAAATAAGTCTAGCTCTGCATTTACTGGCCATGTACTATGCGTTAGGAACTGAACCTGGTGTGAGAATTAAAAAGCTGAAGAAACCATAGTTATTGTTGAAGAGCTTATACCCTAGTCAGGGAGAGAGGCATGGAAACCTGCTGTTTGAATATAATGTGGTAAGTGCTATCAAAACAGGGCTGGAGGGTGTGCTAAGGGAGAAAGCGGAAGGAGCACTGGGCTTAGCCTCCTGTAAGGGAGAAAGGAGATTAGTAAAGACTTCCTGAAGTTCTTTTTAAAAGGAAAAAGCCACATCCTCATTAAAACATAATGCGACAAGCCTAGGTAGTTCAACAACTCAATTAACCAGCCTGGGTAATAAACAACTTAATCAGTAAACTAATCCCTCAGAAGTCACACTGAACACTTGCCCATGCTTCAGGATGGATTCGTTAGGGTTAGGACTAACTAAGGTTAGGACTCAATCCTACATTTTTATTAACCATTCTTGAAGCCATGAGCATGCATTTGAATAAAGGGATATACTGCATCTAGTTCTTGAAAGAGGTAAGCAGATGACTTCCATAAGAAGAGAAAACAGTGAAGACCGTATAAGTGGAAATACAGTTCGGGAATCAAAAAGACTCCCCTCTCCCATTTGGGAGGGAAATTGCACTTGTGTTTCCCTTCTCCCACTGAAGGTCTGGGATGGTGTTCATGGGTAGAACAGGCAAAGGGTAACAGTGAAAGAGAGCCTGCTTCCTTCTCAACCTCCACTACTGCACATGCCTGAAAATATGCCATGTCGGGATTAATTTTATTTAGATAACAATGTAAAGATGTATGGGACCAAAATATATTTATACCTTAGTGCAAATTTCAGGACAGCGATCATGAAAAGGAGCAGTTAAAGACACTCCAAGTGTAGAGAAATCCCCAGTTTTCATTCGATGTTTACTAACTCAATGCATTTCCTTCATTTCTTAATCTTGGTCAAAGGCGAAGTCTCTGAAGAAATAACTACGGCATGGTTAAACATCATGTCTCCTTGGACCGCGTTATCATCAATGCCTGAACTATCGGCATCAATATACTTCAAAGTAAATCATTAATCACTCTCTTAAAGGCAAAATGACCTATCACTTCCTCCTGTTTGTGCTTCTTCTAAAATAAATTGAACCCAGGATTGTCATCTGAGGAATCGTTTTCACAAACCACTGTTCAAGTCACACGCTAGCATTTTAATGCCAACAAATTAAATCCCCCCTCATATTCACTGAGTAATAATAAAACCACAGAATGATACTACCTAATCAAAAGAGGTAACTTTACTATACTGAATACCACTAGAGGTATATTATCTCCAAATAAAGAAAAACATTTCAGGTTATAAAGAGAAATGCTTTTAAAGGGGGACTCCAAAATGATGTTAAGAGCCCATGACTCATCACACCATGTAGTGGTACTGAATTAAGATACAGTATAATTTATCCAGTAATACTACTAATTGACTTAGTAACATCGGGTCCTTGTTACAATAACTGTTGACCTAATTACAACCTACTAAAATAGGTATTATTGCTTTATCAGCAAATAACTGAACTTAGATGAAATTGCAAAAATAGAAACAGAAAATAATTCCTTCCATACAGATCTCTGCTCCGTTTTTAACATAACATATCTTCAACATCGGCTACTTGAATCTTAGCTTTCCATCTCAGAACAGAAAAAATCTTTATACAACTTTGGATAAAAAGTGATGATTATAGTTTAAAAGATTCATGAGCATTTTTAACGAGTGTTTTCATAACTATTTGTACAGTTTTGTATGACATAAACCTCCCACACCTTCACCATAAAACTAGGACCCATGAGAAATGGCTATGAATGTAGAGACAAGACAATCAATAAAGCCAAAGTTCAAGGAGTTGGAGGAAAAACTCAACAATATTACACACCTAAATACATCTCAATATCACATTTGCATTTCCAGGTAGGCAAATCAGGCAGAACATTTCTTTTCACGAATTAGGAGCAGCAGTAGCATCAGACTTAGACACAGAAAACCCACATTCCGATTAAAGCATATTATTAGGCATGTGAGCTTAGGCAGATCCTTTCCCCTTCCCGAGCCCTGGTCTTTCCATACAGGAGTGTATGCACATCAGAATGCTGGCCTGAGTACTGGATAAACCTCATATGTGAAAGCCCAGTTTCTCTGCAATTGACATGTCTAGTGAATTTTGGATGCTACGCTTGTATGCCAATACAGCCTCCAGTAGAGCCTCACAGATCTTTAACTGTATTTTTCTTCACTCTAAATTTTCTCCTTTCCATACAGATGTTTCATTTGGAGTCACTTCTCGGATTTACTAGGACAGCAATGAGCTCAGTCCTTACCCTTATGGAAAATTCTCCCCTTTTTATCTCGATGACTGCCAGCTGGTGCTTATACACAGGCTGGTCCTGCAGTTCACTGGCGAGAATTACGGAATAACATGCATAGACTTAGGGCCACTGTCCTGTCATCACAGGAACCTTCCCAGGGACAAATCAGAAACCCCCTTAAAGCTCAGCAAAATTCATGCAGGAGCTGTATAAACCCAATGCGTGCTTAAATTAGGAATAGCTTTAGCCACCAGAACACACTTATAGTAATTCATTAAAAAAAAAAAAATTACCTCTTTCACACTGGGGTCCAGTGAAGCCATAAGTGCAGGCACATCTATTTGGGGCCACACACCTGCCTCCATTGAGACAGCCACTCTCACAGACAGCTGGAAGGGAAGGAGAGAGAAGCTGAGAGCCTTTACCAAGGCCAAGGCTAACAAAGTAACACTTACTGTCCTCTGAGGGACGACAATAAAAAGCCTAAACAATGAATCTTGGAACACTGAAAAAATAAGATGAATTATTTAAAAGATAAATAAATATTGGGGGTGGAGGGTGAGGAATAGGGTGGCTGGGTTATGGAAAAAATAAAAGTACAGATAAATAAAATAAAATATAAATAAATAAATAAATAAATAAATAAATAAATAAATAAATAAAATTTAAAAAACAAAAACAAACCCAAAAAACCCTCAATAATCATCTTGTTATTCATTTTCAACAGTCCTGCTGCAGTTCCAGCTCTGCCTATGCTCCGCAGTCAACTCAGGTTCAACTGTCTAGAGTAAGTGAGTTCACCCCGGTGTTGATGCCGACAGCTTCATTCTGGGAAGCCGTTGGGCAATGCTTTCAGTTCTGTGTCTAAAATGGTGATCTAGAAGAGATGTTGCTGGACGGGAACTGCCTTTGAGCAAGCTGACTCTTTTGCTTATGATTTGAGGGCTCCCACGAAGGAAGACATTGGCCTCTGTCACCGTCACAGAAATACGGTAGGTCAAATTAACTGTAAACAATAAAACGTTCATTCCAGCCATGTTTGTGTGCCATAACGAAGACCCAACTGACTATTATAATAGAATCTAGTCGTGAGATAAGTCCAGCGATGCTTGAGGGGGGACATTGGACTTGTCAGAAAGGCATGAAAATAGGAACTGAGAGCTCAAGTCCTGAACAACTCTTCTCTGTACAATTTCTTGCAATGCTTTCATGCATGACCTCTTTCTAGGCATCTTTATCCACAGGTGGCAGGCTCTTCTAGGCCCAGTTTGCCAATACCACCCACTCTTCAAAGTCCAGCTCCCAGCTCATTCCACCATGGGGTTTCCCTAGAACCTCCTCCTTTTGAACTCATTCCTCCTTCATCTATTTCCTGTACACCTTATCTGTATCCTTGTGGCAGTCATAGAGTTGAGCTGCTCAGATCTCCCTCCAAGAAAATCTACTGTAAGGAGCTTAGCTGGCCGACAGCCTCCAGCCACCGCACCTTCAGATCTGCTTCATGTTCATGCCAAGGCCAAAGATCTCCTGGCTGCCACCATCCGATGACTAAGCTTAGCAGGGTACCACAGACTGGGCATTTCTGCCCATCACGAACTCTCCTGATGGGAGATCTTTACTGTGGGCTTGCCATCAGTCTGGCCAATGCTTTCTTAGAGCTGCATTCTAGTCTGAGGTACCTTGTACACAATCTACACAATCCCCCTCTCCTTGCACACAGGTGAGACCTGCATCATGGTCTGAAGGCCCTCCCCTCCTACTCCTGCTTTCTCCCCCCTTTCTCCTTTACAGGCCTTTCCCACAATAAATCTCTTGAATATCCAATTTGGTCTTGGCATCTGCTTGGGATCAGAGGACTCGAACTGATGCGACCCCTTATAGCCAAAACCATGGCAAGAGCCCATTTCTCATCATAAAATTAGAGAGGCTTATGTATATTCCTTGATTGCCTCTTAATTTACAGTCAGGGGAGAAGGAAAAGATTTCAAACAGAAATGAAATCTTGAGATGGCCTACGCCAACCATCCCATTGTACAGATTAGGAAAGTGAGGTCTAGGAAAGTTTTTTGAACTCTGCAAATGTTAATTAAATGTCTGTTGTGTGGTAGATTTGGGGTTCAATTCCTTCAAGGAGTGCCAAAGAGAGCAGGGAGATCCCCAGCAGCACCTCATGATTCCTTTTCCAAAATGCCTTTGACTCCACCCTCTACCCCCCAGCTTTCTAGCCACAGCCTTGGAACTAGTCTTCCTACTTCCTGTTTCCTCCCCCTGCGGTTACACCTCTACACGTGGCCACCACCATCTTTCTCATTATAAACCATTGTAAGTGAAGTGTCTGAGGCCAGCATTGCACAACATTCAATGCACAGGCCATGAAATCAGACTGCTTGGGTTCAAATCCTGACTCTGCCAAACCCTCCCCATATAACTTTAGACAAGTTACCGATGTCCCTGTGCCCCACTGTCCTCATCTGCTAGAGGTAAAAGATACCTCTAACTCAGGAGGCTGCTATTTTATCCCGTGTGTTAACGCATGTGAAGAGTTTAAAAATGTGCCTAGCACATGGTAAATGGAGAGTAAATAATTCAACAGAGGAATGCTCTTGGTTGCCAGTATCTCATTCTTCTTCCCTGGCCCTATTGTGGATACAAACACGGTATGCAAAAAGGCACTCACAACCTGGCCCACAGCTTTCATTCTGACCTTCGCTGCCTTCCCCTCTCCTCCCTCAGCAACACCAAAACCCATGCTGTGTCTGACAGCTCGCCCTATGCAATGATCTTGTGCTTTGGTCCATGCTGTGGCCCATCTCCCATCATCTGCCAAGTGCTGAACTGAGCTCAAGGGTCTCCCCACATTGGAGAAGCTGTTCTGTGTGTCCTCTTTCCACACTGCTGTCGTGGGCTACCCAAAACTCAGTCATTATTCTTACCACATTGAAGTGCATGGACAGTCATGGGGGCATTATATAAATTTTATAATAAATGTTATTTATAATAACATTATTCATCATAGCGAATATATATACAATGGCAAAGACTGGAAACAACAGGATTAATGCTCATCATTAAAGACTCATTAAATAAATAATAAAACACTTATATAATGGAGTATTCTGCAGCCATTAAAATATTTTAAAATGTTTAATACTATGAAACATACCTCTAATAAAATATTAAGTAAAAAAGGAGAATGAAAAGTGATGCATACAGTAATATCTCATGTACCAAATATGCATTAAAAGACTATAATATCTGGAATGACAGGATAATGGAGAATTTTATTGTTTTCTCTTTTTGAACTCTTCCAAATTTTCTTCTGGGTGTATATATTCATTTTAGTGTTATAAAAAGTAAGCTTTCTTAAATTTCTTAAAAATTTTCATCTTCTGCAGGGACTGAGCGTAGACCCACAATAAACAGTGTTCATGAACGAACCAGCAAAGTGAATACCATGTGGTTTAAGTATTACAGTAGCAGAATCTAGGTTGGGAAACTTAGAGAGATGCACATACCATTAATCAAGAGAAAGGACATGTTTGGGGAGGAAGATGAGGTCAAATTTTGAAATACTTTGAGATGTTTCCTAAAAAGCCAGGTGGACATATTCACTGAGCTCTGTGTTCTTTTTGTCTACTGTACGCCTACACATTGGTCTCCATAGTTTCACATGTAGGATACTTAGAAGTATGGTTTACTTACGCTGTCCACAGTGAGTCCCTATGTATCCTTTCTGGCACAGACAGTGATCATCACTACAGCTACCTCCATTCATACAGCGGATGTTACAGTGTTGGACTTGAAAAAGGAAAAAAAAAAAAGATTTACTTTTGCAGTTTAAGTAGGTAGGATGCAACACTTCCCAGGAATCGATTTGTAGTGATCTGGAGAGAGAATGAGATGGTTTATCGAGATTCGCATACTTGTGTAGAAATGACCTAATTGACAACACTAAAACCTGTTATTTTTGTGTGTGTGAGTATAGAATAAGACTTCCCACTCAATGTCATTTCTGTAATTTATACCAACAAGAAAATGGTGCCCTGAGCAGACGTACGAGACAAGATTCCAACAACAATGGTTTTCCTGTTACAAGATTTAGAGACCCAACGTAGGTGGCCAGGAAAAATGGTCTGAGGGAGAAATTCCAAGGAATTTTGTTAAAAGAAATTTTGGAGGCAGCAAAAAGCAGAAAAAAACTACCTCCAAGAGCATTTAATAATAAGGCAGCCTGATAATGGAGGCAGCTGACCTCGGCTCAGAGAGAGCTGCTTCTTTAAACTAAATAAGACCTGCAGTATTTGAAACCCACTCTTTGTCACACTGTCACCTACAGAAATGTGACTTCGGTCAGGGCAGAAGGACATGGGCGGGAGGAGGCAGGCAGCTTTGGATGTGAGATGGGACACCAGAAGAAACTGGAGTGACAGACACGTGTCTGGGGAATGACAGCATGTCGTGTGCTCTCCCTTCTCTAGTATGTAGGCTGTTTCTAGTTCAATAATTTAGGATGCTAAGACAAAGTGTTCAGAATCCCAGGCTGTCCCTTCATCCTCTGGAAACAATAACTGCCCTACTTGGAGAAGACGAGAGCCTTGATTGAATTCGTCATTAATCCTGTTGACACATCCCCCCCACAAGGAGACCAGCATCAGGCACTGGAAATTTGCCTTACTCCAATCTGTCCTTCAAGCTACAGGAGAATACTCCTACAGAAAAAAGCTCCACAATTTTACATAGGGAGAAGAGAAGCCCTCTGCTTGTGTGCAAGAGCAGCGCTGAGCTGCCCAGCCAATGAGTGCTCAGATTTCCTGGAGCACAGGGGCCAAATCTGCTACGAGTAGAGAAAAGGCGCCTCGCAGCAGCCACTGTCTTTGGTAGCCCCAGTTAGGATTCTCAGGGCTGTGTCAGGAGTGGCTGTGGATCTCTGGAGAAAGGGCCATTTTCAGAAGGGCCTAAACAAATCTCAGCATGACAACGGGAAAGAGATGTCAGGAGTATTTCCTATGCCCTCCTAGAGGACCAAAGAGTTAGCTGAGGCAAGCTGAAAGTGCTACACTTTCTCAAAAACATGTCACACACTTACTGAAGCACCACCAGAGGCTCCCTATCTCTAGTTTGCTAGGAACTTCCTCCCTCTCTCAGCATGGCCACTGGCCTTCCTCTGCATACTTCTAGTATGTTCTATGACTCAGTCCCCGATCAACTTACCATTCGTTTGTTCACTCACCAAATCTTTCTCTGACTGCCTCCTGTGTGCCATGCAAAATGCCAAATATATTGTTCTTGTCTCTTGGTGGAATCTTTTCTTTAACCTCTTTGTCTCTTACTCTTAGTCTCCAACATACAACGTACGCAGCTGTTAGCAAATACTGAATCCCTACCTATCTCTAAGACCCACTGCAAGTATATCTTCTTTTCTTTGATCTTTTCTGATTTCTGTTCTCTCTTCCTTCTCCCACTAGATATGAGCCCTTTTTTCTGACTCCAGAGTACTTTATGCTTCTTTTTTGAAAGATAATATATAACATAAAACCCATTTTTTTGGGTTATTTCTCATATCTTCAACCCATCTGTCCAAAAGCTTCTTTAGAGTGGAAAGCATCATGGTTATTAATTATACCCCCTAAGCATCTAGGGTAGTTAGCTTGCCTGTTTGTAGGTGTGGTGGAAAACTTTACAAAGGTAATTTCCATTTACTTAACTCACTCCAACCAGAAAATGACATCAAAAGCTATCCTCAAAAACTAAGACTGAGAAATTGCCCATTATGCCTTAGTTATTATACAGCCCTAAATAGGTTGCTATTAAAAATGTTTTATCTTCATTTCTCCATGTATAAAAGCAGAAATAAATCCTTTGTTGGAGCATTGTTACAGAAGTCAAGCAACCCAGGAAGCTGATCGAAATGGCTATTTTAGGCTCTTCTGATTCTATTAAAATGTCTCAGCAAAAATGCTTTTGAATTTAAAAAAACTATCTGCAAATACACAAAAGGAATGACTTGGTGAAAATTTGGATAATATTCTAAGTAGGTCAGGAAAAGGTGTATAGTTGCTTTAAAATTTGAAGTTAAACTTAGCTTCATCCTATCTTAAAAAAACAGTGAGGACTGGGAAAAGCACAGGAAATGATGTCATGTGTCAAGCAGCATAGGAACTCAACTCACAAACTGAATTCAATTAAAGTGGTTCATGCCAAGAGCTAATTTCCATTCCCACATGAGCAACAAAGCCATTTAGCTACTTTGAGATAAAAAGCTAACAGTAGTTCAAATAGTGACTTTACATTATTTGTTCAAATTGAAAAATAGAACGAATTCTTTCAGGAAAAAGGGTAAGTTTACATTTAAGTGCAATATAACCAAAATATCTCTGACTCCCCTTTATAATTTTTCTATCCTGTCTTGCAGCTAAACCTTTTCCGGGTCTAAACTATTTCCATAAAATATTTTGTCTCCCTTAAAAAATAAAACTCCTTGGTCAGACCCGTGAAACAGAAAAGCACAGTTAGTCCAGAGATCCCAGGAAATCAATGAACTATGAATCTTCGGGCTGCAGATCATGCTTAATAAGAGATAAATGGATCTTAACCACCTGTTTGCCACAAGCATGTTTGCCAAAGGAACTTCACATTTTTTGTGAGTCTTAGATGCTCAGGGGAGAAACGTATCTAGTTTTTTAAAAGATTTTATTTATTTATTTGACAGAGAGACAGTGAGACAGGAAACACAAGTAGGGGGATGTGGGAGAGGAAGAAGCATGCTTCCTGCTGAGCAGGGAGCCCAACGTGGGGCTCGATCCCAGGACCCTGGGACCATGACCTGCCTAAGCTGAAGGCAGATGCATAGAGACTGCACCCTGAGAAATATATTTCTTTAGAACAATCACTCAGGATTTCTGTGGGGAAATAAAGAAACTTGACATGCAGTTTCACTACGGCAGGAACAATTTAGAGAGTATACATACATAAATTTTTATTTATTTTTTCATCGAGTCCTGCCATTGATGCATATTCTAAATTTACACAGACAAGCATTCCAGATATCCCACAATTACAAGACTAAGTTCTAATCTCTAGAAAAAGCCAAAGCTCCACTTAAATCCACAAGGACATTGTAAATTTGTTAGATGCTCTAAGTACTTTAAGTCAAAATATATTCCTAAACTCAATCTGTGTTAAGAATCTATCAGAAACTGACAATACTAGGGGGACTGAAGTGCCAGTGTCCGAGCAGCTACATGTATATGACTCTGAGAGCCCTAAGACCCAATGAAGACTCCTCCTTGAAAAATGAGAAGACAGTCTCAAAGGGTTTCAACATTCTAGAATGAGCAGAAAATGCTGCCATTTACCTGTATCTCTATAGGCTCCTAAATAAATGTTATGGTTTTTTTCCAGATTCAATCATTTCAGTCATTCAGTATATACTTACTGAATGCCTTCCATTTGCCAGGCACCAGGAAGAGAAGAAACTCCCTTCAGGGGATAGCACAATACAAATTAGTTCATAAAATGACTAAGCAGAAGAGAACAATTTGACCATGCTATGGGAATGGAAGAGAGGCAGGGCTAAGGTAACCATTTTCTTTGGGATGCATGAGGTTGGGAATGACTCCACAGATCTGCCATGGTCTAGGCAAGCACAAGGGGGAGAAAGAACATTGAGAGCAATTTTCAAATAAGCATGTATATGGCAAGCATGTAATTTTCACTAGGCTAGGAAAAGCACCAACAGATAAATTAGAGTGTGAGACTAAGTCCCAGACTTTACACCTGAGACAGGTCCACAGGGGAGCCAGAGTCACTGCAGGGCAAAATTAATTTCTATTCAGAGAGATAACAGCAATGACATTTTTCTCTAAGTGCATAAATGTCCTGTGTACATCAATGCTCAGAACAGCTCCAGTAACAAAAAAAACTAAAGACAACCTAGATGTCATTCAACCGGTGAATGGATAAACAAACTGTGGGACAGCCATGGCAAGTAATACTACTCAGAAATAAAAGGGAACAAACAGTTGATACATGCACTGACGTGGATGAATCTCCCAGGAATTAAGCTGAGTGAAAAAAAAGTCAATCCCCAAAGGTTCCTTATCATGTGATTTCACTTATATAACATTTTTGAAATGACAAAATGGTAGAAATGGAGAAGAGATTAGTGGTTGCCAGGATTAAAGAGAACATAGGGAGAGGGAGATAAATAATTATAAAAGGGTAACATAAGGCATCCTTGCAGTGATAGACCTCTTCTGTATTTTGAAAGAAAAAAGCATAAAGAATAAAACTGGATGAGTATGAAACTGATCTACAAATCCTTAAATATAAAATTCAGGGACCAACTTTTTTTTTTAAGATTTTATTTTTTGTCAGAGAGAGAGAGCACAAGAAAGGGGAGCGGCAGGCAGAGCAGGCAGAGGGAGAAGTGGGCTCCCTGCTGAGCAAGGAGCCTGATGCAGGATTCAATCCCAGAACCCTGCAATCATAACCTGAGCCAAAGGCAGATGCTTAACTGACTGAGCCATTCAAACACCCCAGGGAACAACTTTTATAATAATACACATTAGTAAAGAAGATAATAATATATTTTATATTATATGTATGTATTTAAAGAAGAGTTTGAGTAAATTCATGAATCAGTCTACCATGACCTAATTATGAGAATTAGGATTACTCAGGGTCCATCGTCAGCCTCAGAGATGGACAGAGTTGAGAACAGTCCAAAGAGAAATGAAACCAAAGTCCAGAAAACCTGGGGTGGCACCTGGGTGGCTCAGTCAGTTAAATATTCCACTTTTAATTTTGGCTCGAGTTATGATCTCAGGGTGGCGAGAGCGAACCTTGTGTTGGGCCCCATGTGGAGCCTGCTTAAGATTCTCTCCCTCTCCCTCCACCCTCCTCCCTGCTCTCTCTCCCTCTCTCTAAAAAGAAAAGAAAAGGACATAGAGAAAAGAAGAAAAGAAAGGAGAAGAAAAGAAGTCCAGAGGACCCAATGTTTTGACTCTGGCTAGCCAATCTTTTTGGTCCTGGTGCCCCTATGACCAGTGGCAAGAGTTCCAATAGGTCTAGAGAAGCCATGTAATCCTAGCACCAAAAGGAATTGCTGGCCGGCAGTTTGGACCTTCTGGACATGCAGTCTCTGTTTCAGGCCCCTACGAGATCATTTCCTATTCTCAGAGTCCCAGGACACTCAAAAGTAGAAAACAGCCTGAAAGAACATCCTTCTTTTCATTCTTTTCATTTTCAAATGAGAAAAGTTAGGCCTCAGAGGCTCCACAACTTTCCCAGGCCTCTCGATTCCTATCACATAACAAGTATAAAATTTCTCATAAGAAATAATGGTTAAATGATCTAAATTTGTCCCCTTTTGGTAGAACCACAGAGAGTAAATGCAAATATTTTGCTGTGTTGAGTTATCCTTCTATTAGCAGGAAAGTTACCAAAGTGATCTCTCCACATTTGCTGTGCACCATCCCACGGCCAGAAAGTTCTATAGGACAGCACAGCTATTCCCTAGAAAAATACTTCAAAAGATCAGAAAGAAATTCAGCTACCCTGAATTTGAAATATTCTGCCATCTCCAACTTTGCAAGATGTTTAGACAATATTAATTCAGGTAGTGTGCAAGCCAATGATTTTAAAGACTCCAAGTGCCTCAAAGATCCTGATGAAACAAGATCGCCCTCCTCATTTCACTCTTATCCACAAGTTACTCAGGTCCAACGTCCAGGTACCACAGGTGAGCCCAAACCTCTTCAGAGAGCATCACCCATAAGTCTTGGACGTCAGTCTCCAACCTAAATCTGACCCACAGCACCTACCACTATACTGCCATCTCGAGGCTAGCTTGAAATCTACTAGACCAACTTGTTAACATCCTAACTTTGTATCGTGTTATTTTTACCTGACAGAGAAATCAGCAGTAGCTCTCACTATCATACTGAAGCCCATCAGCTGGATACCTAGTTTTATCACCCAGCTGTATTCTTCCTCTCCAGAGGGGCACACTGTTGTTGGCTGGCTCGAGGGCCAATCTGAGTGATGGGGTCTGTTGTCAACTTAGTATCTAGACTCCTTCCCCATCTCTTAGGTAATTCTCAGTGGCAGCCTGATGGAGATGGAGATATCCAACAGGCTCCTTGAATTCTCTACCATTCGGTCTTCCTCCAGCTCAGGTGCCCCTGATTTGTACAATGAACCTGATGTTGCTTAGAAGATGCATATTCAAAATGAAGCTGAGATCAAATAACAGTATGCTATTCTCAGTGCAATAAGCAAGCGACTCGCGGCCCATGGGGACGTTTTTATCCCAATCTACAACTGACCGTATTTAGTAGTAGGCTGTGTTTGTTTGGGTTCCACCAGAAGCAGATTCTGAGACAGTAATTTAAATGCAGTAAGTAACTTCAGGAAACACTGGTAGAAGAGTGAGGAGGTGAGACAAGGACGATGACCAAGATGATCGATACATGATCAAGCCTATTACCACTGTGGGCAGCTAGGGCTCAGTCCACTAGGCAACTCTGAGACAGTTTCACACACACGCCATAGTTCTGCAAACTAAGAGGCAAGGAAGCCGGCACACAAATCCAACACGCTCTGTCACTAGTTAATAGTTGTTTTTAGGGGCGCCTGGGTGGCTCAGTTGTTAAGCATCTGCCTTCAGCTCAGGTCATGATCCCAGAGTCCTGGGTTCGAGCCCCACATCAGGCTCCCTGCTCAGCGGGAAGCCTGCTTCTTCCTCTCTCACTGCCCCCTGCTTGTGTTCCCTCTCTCATTGTATTTCTCTCTGTCAAATAAATAAATAGAGTCTTAAAAAAAAAATGTTTCTAGGGCTACCCGTCCTCCAGCACTTCTACCTGGCCTTGGAGGCAGACCTGGCATGCTCCCTGTCAGAAAGTTTTACAGAGCTCTAAGGCAGAGCTCCCATGAATGCCAAGATATGTGAGCAGACACGGAAAGGGTCTATGAGGACTACTTGCCCTAGCCAGTTAATCAGCTCATGAGAGCCATGACTATATTCGGACCCTTAACAGGTAATCAGCCTCGACCACACCGAAGTTTCTATCTGTGGTAGACAAAAGAGAATGCATTTGTTCCACAATACTTTTCTTGAAAACCTTGTCAGAAATGGAACACAGTACAAGGGGAACTCATTTTCTCACTGGAAGTGGGAAATGGAAAAGGAACCCAAGCTTTCTGCCTTGGTAATGGTCAGGGTGTTGAGGGGGTATTTACACAGGCATGAACTTCAACTGCTTTAACAGTGTGATTTAATAATGACTGACCTTCTTCCCAACCCCTGCATTTCCCCTAATTCATTGCTGAGGATGTCACATTTAAAGAATAACCACCTCCCCACTACCACCAAAAAAAGGGAAATAGAACAAGCAAGCAAAGGCTCTGCAGAATGAACTGTGGGCACCTACTTGGTGTCACAGAATGAAGTGGTAAAACTGTGAAAGGGAAAACAGGTTTGTGCTTCATGAAAAATCACTTCCAAAAACGCCAAAATGACTTCTCACATTTTCTTCTTGCAAAGGCAGGGTTCTTCAGTTAAAAAAGTGTTTAACCGGACTCAGATTTCTGTACCACAGGGAAAAGTGTCTTGTTTTCTTGAGCCAAAAATGTTCACTAAACAGTCATTACACTGAGCATCTTTTATGGTACTTACGTTGGAGATACAAAGATAAATAAGGCAATACCTACAAAGGAGGTTGTAATCTTTATACTATTCATAGTAACTATGTCCCATAGGTAACTTCCTTGTAAAGAGTGGAAAAGGAAAATGGGAGGCCAGATTGAGGAGAGCCATTCCAAGTATTTTGGGCAGAAGAGAGAAGGCAGATGTTCTAGTGGGGGAGGGGTAGAATATACACACACACACACACACACACACATATATACGTGTGTGTGTGTGTGTGTGTGTGTGTGTGTGTGTGTGTGTAGCTAGCAAGGGAAAAGCCAAAAGCAAATTTAGGAAAAAATAGGGCAAACTACATAAAACAATATTATATATAATAACACGTTATACTCACTGGATCGGGAGCCACAGGAAGGCGATATCTGACCAGATGGGCAAGTGCACATGTTTGGCCTAGAACAAAATCCATCCCCACAGGAATGCCGGCAGATGGCTGTGAATAAAGCCAGATATCTGTCAGTCCATGGCTTCAGAGCATGGTGCTTACAGGAACCCAAGCGTCCAATGAGGAAATCTGGACTCTCAGCTTCCTCATTAATTTTGCCACCATGACTTGTGTGACCTGAGGTCTCAGGTTGATGCATTTACAAAACAAATGCGTTGGGCTTAATAATCTCTGGAAGCAACATGCAGTAATTCCCCTATTCCCATCAGGGATTCTCAACCTCTCTCTGCGTATCCCACACAGCACCCAATCTATCAAAAGCCCAGGACATCCTATTTAGAGAAACAATATAAACAAAAGTCCCACAGTTAAACATATTTAAATGTCTACAAGCATTTTATTTTATTTTTGTTAACGTTAATATTTAATGGTATAAAAATGGCAGCAGGATTCTTGGGAGCTGATTTTTAGTACAAGCTTACTGCTTAATAATTTTTATAAAAATCCTGAGCCCTGCTAAGACTAATTCTCTACATCAGATCCTGCCCACCGGGAACATGTAATCTACGGAGCAGCTTTTTACCCTACCGTGAAGTCCCATTCTCAATGACGTTTGGAATCCTTTATAATAGCGCTGATTCTATAGTCAAGAGGCTGTTCATCCTTTAGAGAAATAGGAACACTTTCATGCCCCTGAGAGACTAATATACTTGTATCAAACGCCCTGCTGGTGGCCAGAAGAACAAGATTAAATGGGAAATTATTTATATATATTAGCAGGTCACTACTTTTTATACTCAAAGGCATGATCCCTTCCTCAAATGCAAGAGGCAAGTGAGAGGTACAAGGCTAAAAATAATACACTTGATAGAAAGTGCACTCAAACATCAAAAAAAAAGCTTAGGATAGAAATTGAAAACTATTAAGAAATAGACTGTCAAAATTTATTTCTTAATATAAACATCTATTTAAATACCTGAAGAGAGCATTTCTGAGAGGTTCTATAGAACACCAGGGAGAGGGTTCTGCTGTCAAGTTCATTTTAGAACACTCCAAACATCATTGTATACCTCTCTCAGTGATTAAGTTTTGAATCTTACATAAAGCACAATGTACCAAATGAATAAGATGCTTTTGGTCAAAATCAAGAGTTGGGGAAGAGATGAGCTTTTTCAGGTCACCAAGAGAACACTGGTTGAAATATTCTATTCTCCTCCACAGGCCACTCTAGGCCACGAGATAAAGTAGAGTGATTCCTTAATGTCCTTTCAGCTCTAAATTTCCCCATTACACTGACAGAGTTGTCTGAAAACTGGGAGTTATTTCATAGGTATGAGGACAGTACAAGCTCAGAAAGGCCAGAAGCCATAACCAATTTGATAGAGTATCTCCATTAAATAGCACCTTTTCTGGCACATAGTCTGTCACTCCACATTTGTGGGATATGATGAGAAACGGAAGTTTGCTATGGTTGCAGAGTCAACAGAAGAATTCTTTCTTCCATTCGAACTCTTTCTTCATCTTTCCACTCATCTGCATCTGGTGCTCTACCTACTTCCTTTCTCCTCTAAGAGCTAGGTTTGTCTTTGGCCTTGACCCCCCAAATTCAATGTACAAGGTTGGAGTAGGCTTGTGGGAGGCCCGCAGAGTTAGAGATTACAATAAGGAAAGCAGCAATGGTAGCCTTTTGTTCAAAATCCCATCAGAGTGATTACATAGTCTGTGAAGCCAGGTCACCAATACCTTTGAGCAAAGTAACCCTGTGGCTCGATTCCCTATGTCAGAAATATTCTAAAGGAAGTGACTGAGCTAAAGTGTAACAGTCGTTTGACCAAATTAGTTATTTCCCAATCTGGATTCAGAGGAAGTAGGAAAACGATAGAGCTGGAAGGCTCTGCTATAAACATATTAATGGTATGCAGTTACAAAGAAACAAGTACTAAGAATCACCATGCAACCAAAACAACAAAAGAAGAACGCGAAGAATGACAGATAGTCTATTTACTTACGGACAATGCACTGATTTCCACCAGGTAAGGTTTTCCATCCAGGACAACAGTAAGCATTATAACGTGAGCCACAGACATTAGGACTGGAAAATAAAAAAGATCCAATCATAATAATTCCATACTTAAAAAAATACACACACACACACACACACAGACACACACGACCAAATAAAAGTAAAAACAAACATCTCGGAGTTACAAGAACGAGACAAATTTTTGCAGACCAAAACAAAAGTAAACTCATGGGACTCAACACTGGCTTAGTAGTTCAGGATTCTTTAATGTAATCATATGATATCCCTTAAAAAAAAAAAAGGGATATCCCTTAATATCATCTATGCATACATCAGAAAAACAAAAACCAGAAATGCCAAATTCAGTGCATTCTATAACTGCATTTGACATAAAAATCTGTGGGGCTATATGAGTCTAATTAAACAATAAAATTCCTCCCAATCTAGTTAAGAAAAGGTCATCATAAAATCTGCATATAAAGTTTTAAATTTCTACTCATTGAAGCTGTGTATATTTTTTCAATGACCCAACTCACCCCTAAAATGTGACCATATTCTTCCATTCACTAGAATGATGGGAATCCAAACTCTGACATTAGTCAGAAAAAATAAAAGCCAAAAAATGTAAACATTTCTTTAGCCAAAGTTTGGAAACACAGTTGATACCAGCAATTACAGGAAAATAAAGTCCATGTAACTTTGGGTTTCTTGTTTACAGATATTTCATCAGGTTTCTTGGAGCAAAGCCTCCCATCAGAATCCAGATGATCCATATTTAATGATTTAAGCGAGCCACTGGGTAAGGCTCTAGCTAGTTCTGTAGCTGAAACTTAAGGCAGAAGACTGAACACACGGTGACCCCAAAGAAACCATTCATTTCACTATGCCACATCAGAGGGCCTAAACCTTAATGCCACTTCCTCAAGTTCAGGGGCTGATGAATGAGGTCAAATGTTTTGCAGTCAATTTCACAAACAGTAACTCTTCCAAGGCTCGCTGGTCTAAATCCTGCAGTCCCAACAGCATAAACGTTTAATAACAACTGTGTCACTAAAATGTACTTCCGGTTGGGGTGCACTCGCACGTTCTCCCTGTCTGTGCCCACCACTCATAACAGCACAGGAGCTTCTTGCATCTCCTCTGAACTCACTACTTCCAGCACAAGCAGGACAGGGGACCAAGGTAGGGTCTTTACCCCATTCCTGTACTCCTCTCACAGCCCCAGAGGAACTGGAGCACGACAGGGCAAAATGCACGCTTCCAACCGGCTGATGCTGAGGTCAGAGGCGGAAGCAGGAAGAAAGTTAAAGGAACTCAGAGAAGAGCCCTACATCCATACCCAACAACCCTACATACCTCCAAAGCTGCCCAGAAAATGATTGGGTAGAGGCTTTTATGCGCCTGATGTGAGGGGCTCTCTGAGCCTTAGTTTATGTCTCTACACACTGGGATAATGCAGTGTCTTCCTTGGCCCCACATCATGTGTGTCTACCTAGCAGATGAAATAATGGACATGAACACAATGCAGCATCACCTGACCACCTGACCTAAATTAACGACGTAACCAAAGGAACGCTAAAAGGTTAAGGAAGAGAGAGTCTATCGCAAAGTCTAAGCCAGGGGTTCTCAATCCTGTGCCCCTCCTGTGACAAAGTGGTACCCCACACTTCAGTTCAGAGTACCGAGAACTTCCTGGAGCAAGTCAGAATCTTGGGAAGGGGACTGAGAGGAAAAGTTAGGATAGGGAGCTAGGTTCGGGGGGGCAAGCGCACCTTCCAAACTCCATAAAAGTTCTCTAGATCGAAAATGATAATCCAAGCCAGAGTCAACCACCTCAAACCTTCACCACTAACAGCTCAATACAACTCTGCTGGATCCAATCCAACCCCAAACCAATCCTGGAAGAGCTTCAGAGGACCCCTGAGCCTTTGTAGGTGTCCTGCGGTCACTGTAACTATGTTTTCAAACAAAAATCAGGACATATTGTCTGACAAGAACGAGTGTATTTATGGAGTAATAACACATATAACATGGCAGAAAAGCAAAGAAAAAAGAATCCAGAATCAGAAATTTCATCATACAAAACAAGATATTCCAAAGATTTTCCAAGGTGTTTGAAAAATCACAGTACTATAAACACGCCTCATTGTTTTTCCAGTGTTTACGATCAACCCACAGACAAAACATGGAAGAAGTTATGATTTACAGTGAATGCAAAACAAAATGGAAATGTTTTAGACCTGCACCTCTAAAGGTAATGGTATAGCTGTCATGAATCAGGGAATGAGTCGGGAAGAAATGCCTGGAGAGAAATAAGGTCATTGATCCAAGAAATAGAGGTTTGAGCATATTATCTAATGTCTCAAAATAACCAATAGTTGAAGTTCATACTGTGATTACAAAAAAAAAAATGAGAAAGGAAAGAGAGAGAAAAGGTACAGATATCTCAGTGAGCTATGGTCCCACCTTCCACAGCAAGGAGCCCATGGGTACAGTGTAAATCTAGAAAAAGAGGTACAACCACAACACATGGTGTCATGAAGGTAAACATGAGCAGAACCCAAACCAGCAATGGTTAAAACTGGTTGCCTCAAGAAATGAGGATCTGGGGAAATAAAATCTTTGGTATTCTCACCTAATACTCATTCATACTGCTCATTTTTTTGAAATACATACTGTTATACTTTGATCACCCTCTTTTATTTAAAGCAATGACTTTACTTTAAAAGTATAAACACCTGGGAATGCAAGCTGGTGCAGCCACTCTGGAAAACAGTATGGAGGTTCCTCAAAAAGTTGTAAATAGAGCTACCCTATGACCCAGCAATTGCACTATTGGGTATTTACCCCAAATATACAAATGTAGTGATCTAAAGGGGCACATGCACCCCAATGTTTAGAGTAGCAATGTCCACAACAGCCAAACTATGGAAAGAGCCTAGATGTCCGTCAACAGATAAATGGATAAAGAAGATGTGATATAAAATATAAGCAATGGAATATTATACAGTCATCAAAAAATGAAATCTTGCCATTTGCAATGACATGGATGGAACTAGAGGCTATTATGCTAAGTGAAATAAGTTATCATATGATCTCACTGATATGAGGAATTTGAGAAATAAGACAGGAGATCATAGGAGAAGGGAGGGAAAAAATTAAACAAGATGAAACCAAAGAGGGAGACAAAACATAAGAGAATCTTAATCTCAGCAAACAAAGTGAGGGTTGCTGGGGGGACAGGGGAGGGATAGGGTGGCTGGGTGATGGCTACTGGGGAGGTTATATGCTATGGTGAGTGCTGTGAATTGTGTAAGACTGATGATTTACAGACCTGTACCCCTGAAACAAATAATACATGTTAATTTTTAAAAAGTATAAACATCTTTTCTTATAAATGGGGTACTTTATGCTTCATTGGATGAATGGTTTCATTCATTCACTGTTACATTTCATTAGTTACCACAGTTTCACTTCATTGCATTACTAAAATTCTACATAATGTCTAATTGTGACTTATTTTTGTTTGCATGCTCTGATCTTTTTGAGTTTAATAAATTTATCCTTTATAATACATAATATATCATTTCATTTCAAGTGTTTCAACTGACCTCCTCAAACAATGCCTGTTTTAATCTGGTTGCCATTCATTCTTTAACACACTGAACACCACTAGGTTATATGGCTTAATACAAGACAGTAGAAAGACGTAAGATTTCTCTTCTGCTAACTTTAGTCTCGAGAACTGCAAACTAACAGCACTCATTCAAACAAGCGGGCTGGCGTTTATTCTACTTACACACGGGAAAAGCAGCTCTAATTCTAGAAATAAATGAATGTCTTATTTTAGTTGGAAGGCACAAAGACACATAAAAAGTCTAAAGTAGATACGTTGGATTATTTCCATTATAAAAGATTTTATTCTAAGGTTTCAGCACAGAAAGCATTAACAGAGAAGACAGATCTTTAATGAAGTTATTTTTTTGTGTCAATGAAAGTGTATTCATACCTTTCTCTTCCTTGTTACATCATCAGCCATACCCATCAGCCCACCACCGAAACAAGTCAAGAGCTGAAGCTCTGTGCAAGTAGCAGTAGCATTTGGTAAACTACAAGTAAAACTCAACAAGAACTTTATGCTAAGTGCTAAAGATGCATTACTTTATTTCATCCTCATAGCAACCCTTTAAGGTAAGTTCTATTATTATGGTCTTTAACATTAAGGAAACTACGACTTAGGAAGGTCAAACAAACTAGCAAGTTCCCACAGTCTGTTAGTAAAAAATGGAGATTTGAACTTAGGAACCCTGACACCAGAGTGCACTCTTCACCTCTATGTTAAGGCAGAGACGCATCTGGGGGCAAGATGGTATTCCACCCAATAGCATTCATGAGGGTATGAGTAACAAAGGCCACAAAATGTCCATCAATAAACCTCTAATTAAGCATACATTGTTTTTACCTGTATTCTAATAGTTTGGAGGGGAGGAAAATACATTTAGAGTCTACTTCACCACTGTATATTATACTATTTTAATTGCTAAGTCTTCCTTTATCTGTAACTTCTCTTACCAACTGTTTTGAATGCTGTGTTCTACAACAACCCACCACCAATCTCTCTGGGGAATGGGTGAGCCTCAGTAGGCTGAATATTCGGATCCATTTCAGACAGCACTCAGAGACTGTGTGGGCTAAGCAAAGGCCCCTCTCAACCGAGCACACATCTGGCTTTGCCGTGTCCGACCACATCACTGCAAGAGTTGGCCTATGTGCCAGATGTCTGCAGCGTGTCCACATTCCCGAGCCAGAATCCACTTCTGCAAGCCCGGCCTCTCCTACAGGGAAGGTAGACTTTCTACTTCCTCCCCCAAGTTTAAATTCCCTTTCAGACAAGACTGGAGTAATAGAAACAAGTTGGGGAGGAGAGCTCGTCTTTCATACCCATGTAAGTGATTAAAATCCTTGGACAAGAAGAATACTAAGCACTAGGTATAAAGCTTAATGAGGCTGGCCCCACTCCATGTGAGAGTTGCCTGCTTTTTTGAACTGTAAGGGGGGAAATGATAACTTAGTCCTCTTAAGTGTCCGTGTGGAGGGGCATCAAAAGGCTTATGCCCCCACAAAATAAAAGATGCTCAACAGCCCATGTAACATAACTTGAGGTAATATCCTAATATTCCACTGTTCGTTTTTAAAACTTTCACAGTCAAAGAACGTGAACAATCATGAAAAAATTATAACACACAAATGAGCTACATACATTGTGAACTATACATCATGATTTTTTTTAAGATTTTATTTATTTATTTGACAGAAACACAGCGAGGGAGGGAACACAAGCAGGGGCAGTGAGAGAGGAAGAAGCAGGCCTCCCACCAGGCAGGGAGCCCGATGTGGGGCTCGATCCCGGGTCTCCGGGATCATGACCTGAGCTGAAGGCAGTCGCCCAGCCAACTGAGCTGCCCAGGCACCCCTACATCATGATTTTAATAATTTTTTGATAGATTTTTGTTTAATAAAAGTAAAGAGAAGTAAAATAAAAATAAAGTAAAATAAAATGAGTACTATCTGATGAGGGGATACACTACTACTCCAATAAACTTTGCAAGAGCTCCCCCCTCACTTAGGTGCTTTTATTCTGGCCCTTCATGCTAAAGGAAGATGTCACCATTCCAGCCCATCTACCAGTCACAACCTCTCAAGTAATGAAACTTCGAACCCTGGTAATGAAAACGGCTTCCATGGCCTCCTTAAGCTTCTGTGGGGTCTTTTCAGACCCAGAGACTCCTTTCTGGATTTTCTGGGTCAATACTGGCTGGGACCTCAACAATTCTGGTTTCCTCCCTTTAAGGCATAAGCCAGCCAATCTCTCCAACTACTTCATGAAGCGTTATCTTCCTGATTTTTTACAAATCTAAAACTGTTCTACAGTTTGAAAAGTTTCTCAAAAAGCAAAATAATAATACTGCAACCATGCAATTATAAACCTACTCATCTGGATTTTAATAGTTATTAAGACTCATTCTTTTCTCTTGGAAGAAGACAGGCAAGTATGCAAAGAGTATCAATACAGCAGGTAAAACAAGGATATCAAGGTCAGCCTGGAGAGCTGGGAGTCCAAAACAAGGGTCCTTTTCCCCATCATTCAGGGTAGGCTTAGCAGAAACCTCTCTGAGCTATGCTTGATGTTTCCCACTGGCTATAGAGAAATCATTAGTTTCATTCCATCCCACTGCTGAAATTCCTCTGAAATTCTCTAATTCCATTAGCAAATCCCTTGTTCCTTCTCTTATTTCAAGTCTTTATTTAAATTCTGGTTAACATTTATAGTAAAATTGGTTTCAGGTGTAGAATTCAGTGATTCATCAGTGAACACTCAGTGCTCATCACAAGAGTTCCCCTCCTTAGTGCCCATGGCCCAGTTAGCTCATCCCACACCCAACCCCTTCCTGCAACCCTCAGGCAAATCCCTTGTTTCAGTCTTGGTGTTTCACTGCTGCCCTGATTACACGTTCTTTTTTCCTGGCTTCTTCCTCCTTCTCTCTTTCATCAGGGCAGTGTAGCTAAGTATCTTTTCATGTTCACTATGCTTAGTTCTGTGCACCTAACTTCTAAACATAGACCTTCACCCTCCCGAAGATGTGAAACATCTATCAACTTCAGATTTCTGCCACGTAGGCCTAACCAGCCTACCCTCATCTTCACCTACACCTTCGACTTCCACACGCCTGACCCCCTCTTTCTCCTCATCTTCTCAGCCCTCACTCCTGCGTTTGTCTCTCCTCCAGGACGTACATGCTAAATCCAGATGCTTCTTCCATGTTTCCTTTTTAATGTATAATTTAATTTCCCTCTATAATGGTAATCCTCCTCTTCAATGAACTCCAACCACCTTTCAACCCACCAACACAATTCCAGACATATCTCTTAAAAACCTACATATGCTATACCGTAATTATATATTTAAAATAATTATATGGGTAGATTCTCACCCGTGAAACCTGCCCCTACTCCCTCTGTTCCAAAACTAATAGTTGTTCAGGCAGAGAAACAACGTCTATTATGCCTAGAATATCCGTAGTCTATTCAGAGCCAACGAGGCAACAGCAGCGAGTGCCTTTGTAAATACAAAGTACACTTAACAAAGGTTAATACTATGTCTCTGATGTCTTGAATAGACCATCTGTAAATGTCATTAATATGGAAACTAATAACACTATTTCTTACAAATCAATCTATTTAAAAGAAAAATATTCCATACCTATTTGAAAGGCCATCATTAGGTAAACAGTAAGGTATAATGGTTTCACGCCTTGGTTATTTTGCTGACGTGCTGACGGTTCATTTATAGTGATCAGCGAAGTTACCAATATTTGTAGTTCAGGGATCACTATATCTCCTTCAAAAACTCAATGTAGAAAAAACTCATATATGAATATCTGATTCTATTTATTTCTCTGGAAAAAGAAAAACAGAAGTCCCAAACAACTAAACAAAGGTTTTCAGCTCACAAATTGGTACACCTTTCACTGTGGCAACTTGTTGCAAGTGATGAAGGCCAGAGATGGCGCCGGCCATTTGTGGCTGATTCCTGAAGACAAGGGTCATGACGTTCACGGGAGAGCATTAAAAGGTCTGCGTGACGGTGTACTTGGGGGATCACTTTCCTCACTGCTGAGTGGAGTAACTCACAGCACAGACACAACAGCAAGAGGGTTCTATCTCCAGTTTCATTTGCTGTACTCCCTACACTGTGCTTTTGTGGTGATTTTGTGTTGATCAGAAACAGTCCAAGAACATAAAAGCCCAAGAATTTAAGTCACCACATCAGGGGGACACACACACACTCACACACTCACACACGCACGCACATACACACAACCTACAACTGAAAAAACAGAAAGGTACCAACACAGTTCCCCTAAATCTGGGAGGTCATTTTAGACTGGTAGCCAATTTAAATCCTGTTGGAATCTTTTATAGGTGGCTGGAATGATGTGTGTATGTCAGTATGTGGTTTTCGAAGAAGGAGAAGGAGGAGAAGAATGGGGAAGGAGAATGAGAAGGGAGGAATAAGAAGAAGAGGAAGAAGGCGGAGGGGAAAGGAGAGTGAAGAGGAAGGAGAGGAAAGAGAGGAAGGACAAGCAGAAGAGGAGGAAGAAATTAAAGCCATGGGGTACACTGTAATAGGAAGCTAGACATTGAACCACAAAGACCAGAAGTGCCTCCCTGTACAGCAGGTCCTAATCTGATGCACTGATGCACTGAGTGCTTTCTGCCTCTGGGACTCTGGATTAAACAACTCTAGAACACAGAAGTCTGTACTGACTACTAAGCCATCCAAGTGGCCCCCAAGTGTCTAAAGGCAATGACTAGATAACTTCCTGTCTCAGTCTGCACTGAACCTACTGCTCTCTAAGTAGGGGGGGAGCTGTGTCTAGGTGGTTGGTGTATAAAAGGTCCCATCTACACATGGGGAGAGATGTATTTGTTTCTGAGGTTGGAACTTTACTGTTTGACTCCATAACAACAAGGAGGGATTGCCTCAAAACCAAAAAATGAGCCTGTTTCAAATTTGCATCTCTCCCGCACGTGAGAGGGTTGACCAGTGACACCATGAAAACACATGGTGCTTCTAGAAGACTGCTTCCCAACTCTACAGCCTCTTGACTTTACCTAGGAGTTCAAGGATTATGGTGACATTTTCTTTGGGCTGTTGCTCCATTTACTCAAGCCAGACCCAAGTTACACTTCTTCAAAGGGTAGAAGAAATTGTAGAAATGACTGAAATACAAACAAGTAAACTAAGGAAGTGATCCAAAACCTGGTGTGGTGAAAGGCAGAATGGTGTCTGGGGAATTCACTGCTCCCTTCCCTCGTCTTTACCACCAACAGAAAAAACCATGGTTCTCACCACTTCCCAGAAATTCTCAAACCAAGAACTCTGTCCTGGGAGATAATAATATCTTCTGAATATCCTGGCAGCAAAAGACAGGAAAACCAGCCAATGGGTCAGGCTTAGGAAAAAGAATGGGGTCCTTCAGGAACCAGTAGAGCACAGTGACTCGCTACTCCAGTTCCCAGGACTGGCAGCTCCCAATTGGACAAAAAGGTAGAGCTCCAACATGTCATTTCTCTATCGGTATTTAAAACTCGGAAGAGCTTTTCCAATAGAAACAATGTTAATAGGTGGTGGTTTGGTCCCCAAGCTAGTCAAACAGCAGTCTCTATCAGCTAAATAGGCTATTGTAGGCTGGTCTGGGAACCTGACCACAACTTAAAATGTTATTTCTATGGGAAAAACACATTCCACGGCAGGCAACCAGAAGGAAACTTGGCTACTCAAAATCATGGTCCCTGCAGCTAAAGTAAGCTGGCCAGTGAGCTCTGAGAACCGAACACCTTCAACTCAGGCCACTCCACAGTCCTGAGAGAGCAGCTGGGATCGGAGCTTGCCCAGCCCCAGGCCCCTGTCAGGACCATCCCCCAGCCCTGTGAGGACCAACTGGGCAGATCCAGTAGGTTAATAAATCAGGGATTTAAAAACTGTGTATACACCTGAAACTAGTGTAACACCGTGTGTCAACTATACTGAAATATAAACAACAACAATAACAACTGGGGAGTAATTGGATATTCTAATCCTTAATACACCTGATTTCTGAAGAGACGAGAAGGTTCCACCCTACCGGCAACTATAACATAAGATCAGTATCCTGGACTGGTTCACAGACCGAGAGTTCAGTGAGCCATTTCCAGAAAGACTGGCTTCCAGATGAAGCAAAGGAGGCAGGTCAGTTTTAAAGTCTACTTGGTGGCTTCAATCTCATCCTCAAGTTACTCAAGCACTTTGGATCCCCTGGAGCCCGATAATTATTCTCTCTATTGCAATGTGAGTTCTCTAAAGATAGAAAATTGAGATTTATCTTTACAACCGAGCACCTAGCACAAGACCTGAATCTGATATGGTAAATGAAAGGTTAGGGTTTTAAATATACCTCTAAGAAAAAAGTGAGAGACAATTCTGTCGGAGTAGTGAGCATTTCATTTGTTGAAAAGGTAAATGCTTATCAGAAATTAAATTAAAAAATAAAGTAATGAAAAGGACAATTACTACTAATAAATCAATATCATTTCATCTACTTTTTTTAACTTAAAAAACTGAAAACGAAAGGTCAAACATATAAGATACCCATAAAGAGAATTAAAGGCATCTGAGAGTGAAATATTTCCATATATTTCAGATGAATCAGAAACATTTCCATATATACCAGATGAATCAGAAACATTTTACAGCTACAAAAGTTTTGGAAGCCTTATGCCTCAAACTTTATTTCATAGGAGTCAACAGACAATGGGACTTTTAAAACATTTATCTACCAAACTTTTTCATCAGAATAGAAGCAACATTGTGGCTAAGGGACAAAAAAAAATAAAAATAAATCACTGATAGAATTTAAGTTTCTAAAAAGTCAGAAGAAGTCAGCTAAAAGCATGCAGTCATTAGGATAACTTCACTGAAATTAATGATTCACAATATTAGGGATAAAGAACTTGACAACCTTTTATAACTCTATAATTGAGGCAAAGTTATAAGCATTTAACTCTAAACTTTTAGATCTCTGGAAAATTTTTAAAAAGAAGAGCCTAAATTTGAGAAAATTTTACTAGATCAGGAATTTATCTAGTCCATGTGAAGAAACACTGTAGTCTAAAAATAATATTAGCAATTTTCAGAGAGATTTATAATTTACAAAATGATCGTGTGACTCTTCTCTCAAGTCCCATCAAGAAAATATATTGTTGTGCTCATTTTCAGATGAGGAAACTGGAATTCAAAATTGTAAAATAACTGCTCAAAGGTCACACAGTGGAATCATGTCATAAATCACCAATTAAAAACAAAAAGAATTTATTAATAAAACATTCCGAGGTCAGTACTAGAAATTTTTAGATTAGAGATTAGAAAGATGTTTTCATAAATACCCCAACAAGAATATGTTCATTTATATAAACTACTTTATGCTAAATTTTTTGTATTTTCGTTTTCTTTCCTTGGGTCTACAAAAACAAACATTTTAAGACGGATTTTCCAAAGTATATTGGAAAAGGAAAGCAATGGTAAAAGGAACACATTTCGGAAATACCAGTCCTATAAACTGGCGCTTCTGTGTGGTGAATATCCTATCCCGGTCCCTCTAGCGAAAATATGAGTCAGCTGTTAATATATTCAGTGTCTGGGGAGTGGGGAAAGGTGAGAGGCTAAGTAGGAATTCAAAATGTGGACAATTCTAAACCTACTCACCACTGCCACTGGAATATGTTTCCTACATGTAATTGAACATGGGTGTGACTCGTCTTTTTAAAATCAGTTCAGGGCAAACCATCAGATCATGCAGGCCACTCTCTGATCTGGCTAAGGAAGACAATGAGAGCATAAAGACCAGGGAGACCCAGACGATGTTCTAAAAAACCCTCCAGTTTCAGGTCCCTATGACTTAATTGAGAGGCTGTCGACATGCGGTCCATTACATGGGGAATGTGGCCATTTCAACTGCCGGCACATGTCTTTCCTGAAATCCAGCCCAAAAGATTTCCCTCTCAGCCTGAGTGATGCCAGCACTGTCCTCTCCAAACTGTGACAGTATTTCTGTTGCAAACTATAATTAAGCAGACAGGGATCTCAATGCCAGCACAAAACTTCAACATAGTGACAACCTCTAAGAAAGGAAATGATGCTCACTGGATAGTCGAGGCTATTAAAAAAGTTAATGCTAATTTTCAATGTAAAAGTGGTATTGCGTTTATGTTCCTTAAAGAGCCCTTATCTTTTAGAGGTACATACTGAGATGTTCACAACAAATTAGTTTTTCATGGGTTTACTGCAAAATAATCTGTGGGGGAAAGAAGTGGATAAAATAAGATTGGCCATTAACTGATAAGGGCTAAACCTGGAGCTTCATGGCATTATTCTCCTTAGTTTTGTTATATTTGAAATTCCCCATATTAAAAAGTTAAAACAACAACTTTGCAGCAGCAGGTGGTCTAGTTCATTCTGATGACCCTCTCCTAAAATGCCACCATGACAACCCACGATGTTTTCTTTATTCATTGACTTGAAGACTCACTTTCATCCATTATGCAACTCAACATTCTTGAGTGGGATGGGGATCCCCATTTGGAAATAATAACACTCCAATCCCATGATGTTTATCATCTTAAACAAGCAGGAAGAACTAACCGAAATGTTTCTATGCAGCTACTAAAGAAAGTTAATGTTCAGTAGACAAGGAATCCAAGAACAAAAGACTTAACCACACTTGTGCAAGTAACTTAGCATGTTAGCCCAGGAGATGGGTTTCCTTGGGCATTACAACTGCTTTTTGAACATGATCCATATTCGGAAGTATACCTTATCTTTCCTTATGACCAACATAAACCCATCAGTTGACAAAAGGTGAGACTGAGGGAAAAGGGATTAACTTGTATCCGATCCATCAAAGGGCTGAGCGTTGGCTTTTCTGTTCACAAATGGAAGAATTCTTACAGTCACGGGCAATATGAAACAGGAGAAAATCATTTAGCAAGAAATCATGGTATGTTTTCTGACTCCTCAAAATGTGAGATTATGTGTTAAACAATCTATTTTCAAGGAGAGGACCCCAATGCAAATGAGCCAAGGAGTCAGTCCAAGGTCAGCTCAGATTTCTGTCTAGGGACATCTGCGTGGCTCAGCTGGTTAAGCCTCTGCCTTCAGCTCAGGTCATGATCTTGGGGTGCTGGGATCTGGGGGGGAGTCTGCTTCTCCCTATCCATTTGCTCCTCCTCCACCCCCCTTCTTCTGTTCTCATTCAAATAAATAAAACATCTTTAAAGAAAAACCCTCAAAATTAAGAAAAGTAACCCCATTTTAGAGTTTGTTGTCTAGAACTGTCAGATGTTCAAAAATGTCTACACAAAGTCAGAATGGCTGACCAAAAAAAAGAAAAAAGAAAAAAAAAAGAAGGAAAAAAATGGCCCATATGTTCTTGTAAAATTCCTGATAGGTTTTCAAAAGTTTGAAAAGTTAAGTTTATTTCGTTATTTTGGGTTTCTTTCCTTTCTGGGAAGTTAACAAAGCAGAGAAAGTACCTGGTCATTCCCACTTGTTTTTCTTTTTTTGTTTTTTGGTTTTTTACAAACTTTGTATTGGTGATGATGTGACTTGCCCCAGAGAGATGAGAGATATTAGGTAATTTGACCATTTTTAATGACAAACAGAAAAATAACTACTATCTGTTTATAAACCATTCCTTACTTAAGGCAGTCTTATTTTTACAGTCTGTGAATGAACATGAAGCAACCACAACTTCCTGGGGTTTACTGCCAATCAGTTAACAAGAGGTTGGCATGTAAGGGTGCAGGGTATAGAACGCTACCAAAGCACTGCCTCAATTAAGATAGTGTATGTTTTCGTTCAACTCTCCCAGACGCTCAATAGTTCAGTATCTCTTAAAAGTCAACTCTCATTAGAATCGAAATGGGAATCACTAAAAGAAAATGAAAAAATAGGAAGATTTTCAATTTCTCAAGAGAAAGGGAGCACAGAAGAAAAACGACGACAAGTAAGAATCCTTTGTACTGAACGAGCACTATGTTGCAGTGGGGCAAGGAGCCAAAGGAAGGGAATGCTCAGTTGGAGAGCAAAGGCCATGGCTCTTCTCCGAGGTGGCCGGTCTGAGTCAGCCTAGCCCCAGATCACGTAAGATGGCCTGCCCACAAAGCGCCCAGAGGGAACAGTAATGACAGAGCGGGTTGAAGGAGTTCTGGGTCTATGGACAGGGAGCTTTCCATAGTTTGGGTGCACATACTGTGTTCAACCACTTAGCACCCCTCCGCTTCTTAAAACCCATTCTACATGACTCAGGCCTGGTCTCCCAGGTGCCCCATTTCTTTGGCCACAGTGATGGGCACAGTGACAGGAGTGGCGCCAAAAGAAGGGACCAGCAGGAAGGAGACAAGTCCTGTTCCCAGAGCTACGAGTAAAAAAAAAAAAAATACAAAGTTCTCTGGAGGAGTTGACAGGGGTGTACCGATAAGGAATTGCACCCAGTAAGTGTACTTCCCCATAAAGATAACACAATTTAAGGGAAGGGGAAATTTAAAACTTAAAGCCTTATCAGCACACTGTCTTTAGGTATAACCAGATCTCCAAGACCAAGTGAGTTTCCATTAAAATTATAATTTGTAAACATTTGCAGTTCGAGTTTGCTCCCTCTGTTTCTGAAAATAATCAATGCGGAAGTCGAGACCATGGTCTCCAGATACTAACGGTTATCTAACTTAATGCTTTGGCCATAAAACTCCAGCCTCTTTAGATGACTCCACCCCCTCTTTGTCTTCTTCCCTAACAGAATTCGAATCATCCTCATCACTATAGCTAAACACATGAGGCGCCATACTAAAAACTTGAAATGTATGATCGCCTTGAATCTTAGAACAGCCCAGAAAGGTGAGTGGAGAAACTGACAGTCATTTCACAAGTGGAGAAACTGACAGTCAAATAGGTCAAACCACTCGTCTGAGATTCTTTCCTAGCAGGTGGTAAAGCCGGGATTGGCCTCCAGGCATGTCTTTGTCCACACTTCCAAGTCTCCCTACAAACATGGTCACTGGTTATTAGTGTTCATTGAAAAGGACTCCTCGGTCCTCTAAAGTATAGTCTCACAAGCAGTACCACTGTCCCCCGCTACCCACAACCAGCTCAAATAGGAAACAGTGTGAGGTAATTATAACGTATACCCCAGCCACTCGCTCTGGGTTTTTATGACCAAACTGCCAAGTCGCTCCCAGCCAGCTCTTCAGGAAATGTTCAGACACTTTCTCGGATTCCAGCTAAAACATCAGCTATGTGGCTCTGGGGAGCACAGAGCTCACAGGGTGGTAATGGGATATAAAATTTGCAGACTTGAGGTCCGTGGCCTAGCCTCCGGGGTGTGATGCAGCAGCAGCCCGTGAAAGATTAAAAACTACTTGTCAGCTTGAATGCTGTCTATCGAGTTTCTCCTTCTAAAGCGCTTGTCCACAACACCTTGGACGTTAACCCCATCCATAAAAGCAGAGAAAGATACTCCCAATGTAGTTCTGCCTAGAACCACTGGAAAGAATACATTTGTATCAGCAGACTTGCGAAGGGGTGTTCATTCTGGGAGTTAGTTAAACATTAGGTCCCAATTCAAACACAGTTAATGCTCAATAAATAGTTGTCATTTGGATTAGGCAGACGTTCTACAAAGCTATTGGGATAGATGATAAGGAAGACAAGACAAGAATTTAAGATTTCCTTTTCTTCGTTGGCATGCTTCTTACACGGAATCTAAATGTATAAATTAGTAGTGTGGATAACTGAGTCAGGCAATCACAAGATAAGCTTGAGCTTCCACACCTCGAATTGCTGCGGCCCATCCCGGGACATTTGTCACTCTAATTGCCAGGTACGAGATTACAAGTGTGAGCGTGGTGATGGTGGTGGTGACATCACTCTTCAGACTCCCAGAGAAGATTCCCCCTCCTCACCCTCCCACCCCCACCCTGCTCCTCTAACTGGCAACTCCCTCCCTTGCAAAGCCCCATCCTACTCAATACGCCTAGTACGGAGGCTTCCACACATACCAAGGTCCCACTGAAGACAGAGGGCTCAGCTTCCCATCAGGGTTGACCACCGAGCGACCGGAGGCACTGCTAAGGTCAAACAAACAAGGGCAAAACAAATGTCCACACCCACAGGGTACAGGAGATTTGCTTATTGGAAGCACAAGTGAGGACTCAGAGATACCAGTCGCCCTTTCTAAGAAACGAAGACAAAGAGAAGGTGCAATTCTGTGCCAACAACGTACTCATACGTAAACTGTCTTTTGTCATCATGTGTGACTCAGTTCCACACAGTGGAAAAAAATAAATACCTTGAGCACTTTTTGATGAACTTTCTCTGGGCCTTGGCTTCAGCATCTGAAAGTTTCTGGAGTCTGTCTCACTAGAACACTAACTTACAATATTTTAAAACAATTTTTTAAAGATTTTATTTATTTATTTGACACAGAGAGAGATCACAAGTAGGCAGAGAGGCAGGCAGAGAGAGAAGAGGAAGCAGGCTCCCTGCTGAGCAGAGAGCCCAACGTGGGCCTCGATCCCAGGACCCTGAGATCATGACCTGAGCTGAAGGCACAGGCTTTAATCCACTGAGCCACCCAGGCGCCCTAATTTATAATATTTTTGTAAAGACAGATGATCTGACTATAAAGGAAGATCTGAGTTGTGATTACATATGCAAAAAAATTTCAAATAAGAGGAATCTTTAAAAGTTATTCATCAAAGGCACCAACCTATTACAGTCTGATTCTACAATGTTATAAATTAGTACCAATGGGTAGGAGAAATGGTGGACAATAAATCATTATCCAGGGAGTGAGGGGGGTGCACCAAACTTTACCTGGCACCATATACACAGGTTCATCACACTTAATGGATTCATCTGTTTTTCCAGTGCATCCCTCTAAATGTTTTGTAGGAAGCTTTTCTGATGTCCAAGTTCTTCCTTTCATGCCCTGACTCCTCCAAAAGTCTTTAGTCCCCTGAAGAGGCTAGTTAAGGCCACAGGTCACCTGGACTGAGGGGCTAGTCATTTGTATCTGTCAGAACCCAGTACCTGTTCTGTCCAGCCCAGTTCTAAGACTCTCCACCCTAGAACTTTCCCCCAGTTCTCTCCTCCTACCTCCTTTAATTTTTCTCCTTCCCTCTCCTAACAAAACCCTTACCTCCACTCTACTTTTCCAACATCCTGAGACTGCCAAGTACAAATTTAACATTTTACTTAGACTTTACTTTTCTTAATGTCTTGACTCTTATTTAGTATTCCTATTATCCCTATTTTATTAATAGCTCAACTTCTGAAGTTGCTCACAAAAAGAAGAAAAGGAAGATGATGATGATGATGATGATGATGAAGAAGAAGGAAATAATGATGATGATGAAAAGAAGAAAAAGAGGAAGAGGAAGGAGGGAAAGAAGAAGCAACAGAAAAACAAAACAAAATAAAACCCTGTTCCTGGAATACATTCCCCCCTGATTAATAGAGATATTCCTATGCTTCAGTTCAAAACCACAAACTTAAGGTAGACATAATATGTCCATAGGGCCCCCATAAATCCTGTCTCCCAACACCAACATCATAAAACGGTTGTACTATATTTGGACTTAGATGTGTTTGGATACTTATATATGAATGTAAGTATGACTGATGGTCTAGGAATTCACAACCGTTCAAAACGCTGAACCAAATCACTTGTCTAATGGAACAGCTCTCCTAACTCGGAGCCTGCTTGCTGTCTGGAGTACATCTCTGGCTGGGAATTGCAGACATAGGGAATTTTCCTCTCTCCCTTCCGCTCTCAAGGGCTGAATAAATAGACTCAGTGATAATTTCAACAACAACAACAAAAAAAAAATGCCACTTGAGAAAGTGGTAAAGTCACAAGAACTTAAAAGCAGGATTTGCTATAATAGAGCACTGGTGCCACACTCCAACTCTGACTATAGTCCTAATGCAGTTTTATCCTATTAACAGTGTGGCTACTCCATTTACAGCAGAAATAACAGTTCCGTTCACTACAATACCGTCTGTTGGCAATTGCATATCTATTTTTACTGATCAATTATAATGCCTGCTTCCCCCAAAGTGTTTTTGAGGCAAATTACACCAGCAGATAGATAAATAGGAGGCTATTAATAGAAGTTGAAAGCAAAATCCCATCCAAAAGGAAGGCAAAACACACCAAATATTTAAGTTAATAAATTAAAATGATTGTTCATGAAACTGGTCCCTGTATTAGAAGCTAAAGGAAAAAGAGAGGAGGGACGTTGGGTGTTTTATAATTCTTATGTCTAAAAAAACAAAATTTGGCTGTTTATTAGGGACTATATCTCATTCATGGAGTTTGTGAGTCCTTTAAATGCAGAACTGTGGACAAGTTAAGAATATAATGTCCTTAACATTAATCTAACAGTTCATGAAGACACATTGTTCATGTTGCATTTCATTCTGAAGTTAAGGTAGCAAAATGCAATATGGCATCTTCAATGGAGAAGTCAGTCAGTCCCACCGGATCAAGGTAGGATGGAAACATCTGATTATCCTTCTCAAAAAACTGTTCCTTTACTGTGGTAGCTTGTCTCAAAGATGTCCTCCCAAAATGCCTCCCCTCCCTGCAGATACATGCTGCTTTACACAACAAGAGGTAGGCTTTCCCAGTCCATGCCCTTGAATCTGGACAGCCTGTGACGTGCATGGAATCCCAGGTCATACTACTCCAGGCTATGTTTGAAGAAAGACTGGTAGATTCCACCTCTGTGCTCTTGGAATCCTGAGGTATAGGGAAAAAGTGTGGCTATCCAGCTAGAGAGTCCATATGGGGAAGCCACGTGGAGAGGGAGATGATCTGAGACCATATGGAGGAGAACTGAGGGAACCAGCCAGCACTGATAACACATGAGCCCATTGAGCCCGTCCACTAGCCCTCAGCCACTCAAGTCAGTTCTGTAGGCAACACTGGGGTTAAAGCATGTGACCAGGGGTCAAGAGGCTATTGTTCAAATCCTGCTCCAATGGACACTTACCCTGACCAAAGCCTGGTCACCTGGGGCTCAGTTTCTCCATTTGAAAAGACACCCTACATGGCTCTATCCCCAGGGACAGCCCCAGGCAGGAGACTGCATAGGAGAGCTTTAACACCTGGAAAATGCCCAGCAGAGCCTGACAGGTGGCTCTTTGCTTCCTTTACTCCCCTCCTCTGTCCATTCATTTAGGTTAACCACACCGAAGTAAACAGGGTCGTAGGCAGTCCATGGAACCAGAAATACACATGAAGAAGTCATCTTGCTCATTCCAGCCCCACCAGACATTGTGGGAAGCAGAGACCAAGATTCCCTATGTGCCCTGTCCAAATTCCTGGCCTGCAGAATCATAAGAAATAATAAAATTGCTGTTGTTTTAAGCCACTAAGTTTGGGGTAATTTGTTACATAGCAATATGAAAATCAAAACACTCACAGATGAAAATAGCTTGTTTCCTGATAGTAGAGGGACTAGGAATGGTTCATTTCTCCTTAGTTTCTGATTCATGGTGCTGTAATGTTTTTAGGTATAATAAGGTTTAAAGTACATAGAGATGGGGGCGTCTTGGGTATGCCCTCCTCTTCGCCTCTCCTCTTGACCAACCAAATGGTCAAGTACTGCTCATATGACTTCATGGAGCACTGCTTGAGCCTCCGCTTCATGCCCTCCACCATTGAGGCCACCATCCACTCCTTCTATGACTCCCCTATTAGCCTCCCGAAGCCCCTGCCTCTGGCCTCCTTACCCTGTAAACCATACACTTCTTTTTCACCAGAGCTGTCTAGGTCTGACACGTTCCCATCTTAGAATTCTTTCCTAGTTCATCCTCTTCACCTTTCACTACAATCAGATGGTAATGTTCTGTGTCCTTCAGTCCCTCTCCCACCCCTGACAGTGTCACACAGTTGCATACTACACAACTCCAGGCGCCACGACATTCCTAGGCTAAACTATGAACTGTTCCCCTTGAAGTCCTGCAGGACAAACCTTGCCCAACTGTACTCAGTTTCCCTCCGTGCCTTCACATTTTTCACGTCACGCTTTTCCACTCAAATTTTTCCTTATTTCTCTCCTCTATTTCCTCCAAGCTCTAATTTATACCATTTACCTTACCCAAGCAAATTGGTCAATCAAAAAAATTGTCTATTGAACACGTACCAATGTGCCCAGTTCCTCAGTATCCCTAGTGATAAATAAAACATGAACTATGTCTTCAGTAAGCTCTCAGACCTAGTACATGGTCATTTATTGATCACGTAGACCAGAGACAGGCAAACTTTTTCTGTAAAGGACCAAGTAGCAAATAACTTAGTTTCTCCAGCCATACTCAGTCCATTCTGCCACTGAACATGAAAGCAGAAATAGATAACACGTAAACCAACAGGCATGGCACTGTTTCAATAAAATCTCATTTACAACAACAGGCAGCTTGGTCCACAGTTTGTTAACCCTGACTGACTCTCACTGGGAAGGCTTTTCTGAAGATCCTGTTCTCACAAGGAGGCTTCCTTTGTCATGTGACTGCCTTTGCCTTCAGTAGAAGGTAAGTCTTTCCTACAGCAGTGACGGAGAAGATTCTGGGGAAATGAAGATGCCAAGAGTTTGGGAGAAAGAAAGAAACTGACCAGGTATAGGATTTAGTACAGTTGGGAAGCAGCAAGATAGACTAATTAAGAGCACAGACTACCAGGCCAGACCTCCCAACATTACTAGCGTAGGTCCCTGCCTCCCTCAGTCTTCTCACATCTTAAATGGGCAAGTAGGGATAATCTTCCTCATAAAGAAGTTATACATTAAATGAGTTAATGTATGTGAAGTGTAATACTGAGTAATATATCAGAACTTGCTAATCTTTACCATTATTATTGTAATTTAATGTAAAAACTACATTCTATTAATAGCTCTGAGCTTACAGGTGACTAAGGTAAAAAAATCAAACAGGAAGAATTAAATAACTTGCCCTGTTGGGAAACACTTAACACATGAAAGAGTTTCCCCTGAAAAGAGAAGCATCTCTTGCAACTCTAGTCTGAAAGTTTTCACACAGCACATGAGAACAAGAGATTCGGAATGACGTCATGAGTCACCGCTACAACTATTATCACTTGTTCTTACTTAATCCTACACCCCATGCCATCTGCTACCTTTCCATCAACTCCTGGTTCCCATGATGCATCTGATTGACCTACCAAATGTGAAGCTTCCCCAGGCTACAGGCTGGATGTCTCTGGCATTCCACAGAGCTAAATTCAGGCTGGCATTCATACAAGGTTTCCTGAATTAATGAACTCTCTGAAATCCTATCTAATGATCAGTTAGTGTTAAAATGCTTTTGATTGGATCCTTGCCTTTGATGATTTTGTAATCTAATGGGAAAAATCAAACTTAACAAAGCCTGCCGTATAATTCAGGCCTGATACATTAATTGATTTCAGCCTTCTTAAAAAAAAAGTTCATGGAAAAGAATTCCAAGTTGCTTGAATAGGTCCATTTGGTCGGTTAGTTTCTAGAAGCTAAGAAACTGTTAATATAGTTTATTTCTATTCCGAGAAAATATTTAAAACCTTATTTTCACATTATAAACAAAGGCTAAACTTCATAAATCGGTTGTTTGGTTTGTTGAAAGAAAAATCAAACAAACTCTCCGTAAATATCCTAATAACTTGTTCAGTATGTTGCCTGATAAGCGTCACTGGCATAACACTCTAATCTTTCTAATCATCAGCTACACAAGACAACAAGGGAATGTTTTAGTGTTCTTTAAAATTCCTAATAAACTGGGAGGGATGTCTGTGCTTTCATTTCCATCAGTTTCAACCTCATCTCACCATAGGCTGATGTGTGTTTTAAATTAATTTGTGATACCAATAACTCAGGCATTTTTGTAAACAATCTCTACATCTTATATGCTACAAAGTCACTCACATAAATAAATATTTTGTCTCCATCTTCTCATTTAAAATGTGCAGTTGCTAAAAACTTCTATTTAACAATATCTTTGGTGGGGCGGGGGAGTAGCGGGGAGCACCTGGGTGGCTCAGGCCATTAAGGGTCTGCCTTTGGCTCAGGTCATGATCTTGGGGTCCTGAGGTCCAGCCCTGCCTCGGGCTCCCTCCTCAGCTGGGAGTATGATTCTCCCTCTCCCTCTGCCCGCTTCCCCACTCACTCAAACACGCTTGTAGGTGCTCTCTCTCTCTAATAAATAAATAAAATCTTTTAAAAAAAGAACATCTTTTTTTTTAATGATATTGCAATATTTTAGCCCAATCTTTCCACTAAATACAAAGACAAACCATACCACGGCGGGGGTCTTTTCCCCATATTTCATTATTTACCTACCTGACTTCAGATGAAGTCTTAAAGTACTCTTTGTAAAATACATAGACTTCATGAACTCTACAGCACTTTTTCTGCCTTCCCTGCTAGAGTTCTTTATTTTTAATAACAGACTTCTGTGTAATTAATCTCTTGGAGTTTGCCGTTCACATAATCTACCCTGTGTATGAACTGTTCCATGTGTATTTTTCTGGTAATAAGACCTCTGGAAAAAATAAACAAATAAACAAAGACCAAAAAGAAAATCATACACAAAGGCACAAATTGTGTGACATACACCCCATCTCATACATTTATGAACCGAGCAACAAGGATAGAAATTCTCAATCTACCTTATCAGGGATTTGGGGAAAAGGGGTTTCACTCTAAGGAGTTTTTCCCCTGTGGCAGGAAGCTGTAATATTTCCTTATTTGAGAGCTAAGGTAATAAGGCAATCTTAAATAAGTTGTTCTTAACTACTGCTATTCAAATAGAGCTATGTGGGTTTTTTTTTTTAATCAAATTGTCTCCCACACTTTTTGCCTAATCACAAAAGTTAAGAATTCAGCTGAGAAAAATTCCTATGAACTGAAATTTGAACAATAAAGCCAGGATTTTATTATTTCTCATAAAGTCATTTCACACATGTCAAGCAATGCCTGGTCAAAGGAAAACTGCTGTATATTTATTATTTGAAAACATTTTTGAAACTTGCAAAATTCTCATTTCAAAATAGAGAAAAATGCAATTTTTGCAGAGTGAATGGGGACCACACTCATTCCATAAAAGAAGGATTTCCTGTAAAAACAGAAATTGGCATCAGTCTAAGAAAACACAGCAAAAGCTGGGAAGAAACTTGAGGATGCTTAAATTTCCACTGTGGAACAACTTCTGCTGCCCATTGGGAAGGAGGGAAAAAAAAAACACACCTGCAGCGAGATGGGAGGAGAAGACAAGCTGGGGCTGCACTCCCAGAGAAGGGAAAAAGAGACAGGTCCCAGTCCCTAGTCTGTGAGGCACGGGTGCTGACCGGAAAGAAATATATATCCCAAAAAGAATACCATGGCAAACTCTGCAGTTACCAGTCACATCAGACAGTGCCTAAAGACAAGAAGGCAGTATTTGTAGAAGAGACAAGACCAGTTAACGGCAGACGCTGGTGATTTTAGAGCACTTTTTAACTAGAGGAAATATTAGTGAGGTGCTGAAAGTTGCTGCCACCAGCTGGGCATCAGGCAGACTTGGGGTCACAAATCACTTTCACTTCATAAACTGTGCATTTCCATCAAAATGGTCAACAGGTTTCACTGTAGTCAAAGAGGTCAGTTTTGAAGCTGGTAATATTTTAACTAGCAAAAATAGAAATTTTAAGCAATAACTGGAAAAACGTTATATACAACTGCTTTTCCTGATGATTTATACAGCAGGGCATGGTTAAAAGACTTATTCATGTAAGACTGTAATAGCAACAAGCAGAGAAAATACCTTTTAAATGCTATTTAAAATCAAAATCAAAATTTGTACTTGTTTAAAATCTACGGGAAGACTTTTATGCAGAGATTCCACTTTTATTAATTTGTGCCACATATAAATTTGCACCTGTACACACGCATAGGTGTCCAAAATTTGGGAACAGCAAAAAAAAAAATTAATGTAATTCAGAAAACCATCATGAGGGAGCTATTCCAGCCACATTATGGGATTCTGTACACCAAGAGAATGCAGAAGGTACATCCGTATGAATTAACAGATAGATGCATGAAAGATATACAGAAGTGAGCAAGGTTTAGAACTATATGTATAGTACATTGCATGTAATTAACTAGGACACATGCTATATATCGCATGTGTCCTATAGATGCCTATAATAGGTCTACAAAAATATACATGAAAATGGTGTCCAAGAGGTAAGAGGGAAATTTTTTTAATTGCATATCCTTTAAAATTATTATTTTTTAAGCATTACAGATAACAAAAATTCTAAAAATAAAAACTTTTATATTAGGAAGATTTGGTACTATATTGGCATGTGATATATTACACTGTAAATTTTGTTTTTTAAATCTTTATATATATGTAAATTCTTACAGATAATACGAGAGTGAAGCATACTCCTAATTCCTGTTCTACTAATAACACCTTCTTAGAAAGGCTTTATGAATTGTTTGCAATAGTGTAACGTCTATGTTAGTGACCAAAAACTGAGGAACACAGAGAGGTGTTTCTCTATAATCATAAAAAAAAAATAAAACCCAAGAGAAATAAGTGCTAGTGTTAGTAAAACTAGGGACATTCTGTTAAGCAATAAAGTAAAGCTTAGTTTCTGTTTTCACACTGAGTTGGTGTCTCTGAGGGAAACATCAACGCTGGTTGGTGACAGCACACAGAGATGAGACAAATGTCTGGAGGAACTTAATGTCTCTCTACAGACTTTCATCCCCCAAATTAAACCCCACTTCCTCTCTTTCTATAGGAGCAATGCCATCAAGCTTAGCTATTAAGATTATATATATATATAAGATTAAGATATATATATATCAGAAACATAAACTTTTTAAGGAAAAATCCTAGACTAATTCAGGTCCTTTGAAGAACATGAAAATCAGAGATTCAGTTCATCTGTTTAACTTGCTTGCATGGGCTTTGCACACAGCAATGAATGTCTGCTGCCTGATCAGAATCAGGCTTAACATGATAAGCATATTTCCTTTCCAACACTGTTGGAGTCCTAGATTGGCAAAGATGGAACTAAATTAATCATAATTATTTCCTGGGGCCAGAAAATCATACATATTTTAACCACAGTCCAAGCGCTTGGCCCTGACCATCACCTCGTCTCTCCCTGGTCTAGACCAAGACTCAAAAACAGGTCCACTCAGTTTATTGCACTTTTTCTTCCTGTACCTTGCCCATACAAACCCAAATTTTACTCCATATATATAGTTTTAAAAGCCCATAACAAAAAGGAATAAAGGAAATGTTCAGCCACATAACCGGATGGGACACCATCAACTGGTGACTCGGGATCATATAATCAAGCTACAGAGCTTTTCAAAAAGGAGCAACAATGAGAATGAAAAGCACTCAGTAAAAACTTCTGTGTTTGCATACTGTCCGGACCCATTTAACAGACTCCTCCAAGGAGATAAAATGGCTCATTTACAGTTGATCCTGCCACTTCTATGGAGGCTTGAATTGAAACAATCTCACAAAAACAGATTTTTTTCCTTTCAATCTGAACAACTTTAAGGAAAACGTATGCCCACCCTTCTTCAGTTCAGGGAACTGATAGTCCTTATACAGTCAACCTGCCTAATTTACATATTTCCTGCTCAAACATTTCCTGTAATAGGAAGGTAGGAAGCCAGTGAAATGCTCAGTTGCATGTACATAACGCATAAACCACTGGTTAAAAACACCCCTCTAAGGCCAGCCACAGAAGCATCACTGCCCCAATGAAATGAAGAGCCGCTTACAACCCCAAAGAACCCAAGTTCTCAAAAAATTTGCCCTGCTCTGCCTCCAGGGTAGACATCGGAAAAGCAGTATCAACCAGAAAATCCAGTCCCTAATTTTAGTAAGCATAACTCAGAGAAGAGCCAACCCTTGACTGTGTTCCTTGACTCGGTCATTAGAATTCCTCTCTTTCCTTGCTCCCTTCCCAACAGACCATCTGTAAAGGTGCCCACAAGGCAAGCACTTTCCCCTAAACACAACCGGAATTGGTATGAAGGGAAAGGAACCGGTTTCTCGGAGTCTCTCAGTTGCAGCTCCTCCCCTTCTTCCTCAAAGAATCCTTCTCGCCTCCAAAAATCGGCCTCGACAATGGCCCTAGAGTCCTTTTAACCAGGACATAACCTCTAACGCAGAAATCTTTAAAGGGCAGAAGCAAAGTGG